>CAMXCT020002060.1:0-40000 GCA_947184155.2 Cladocopium goreaui
TATATGTATTACCCATATGTGCATGGGTCATTATATGGTTCGTAGCCACCTGGGTTGCGGCCCCCAAAATTTCGGGGTGCTCAATTTGTTTCTTCGTTCAGGCTCCAGCCGGGTGTGCTCCAGAATCTCACCCGCTTCTGCAAGTACCATAATCTCCTGCCAGAGGCACAGCTTTGGGACAACCAAGCTCTGATGAGCAGCGTTCAAAATTCATATGGGGGGTTCTTCAAATGGGGGATCCCCAAGTCACCATGGGTTTTCAAGTCACCATGGGTTTCAATACTCAAATTGTCTAATTTGGATGATTTGGGGGTACCAGCATTTTGGGAAACCTCCATATACTTGAAGGGGATGCAACCATTAATCAAGGCGTTCAACCATTAAACATCTAGGATATAATTGACACGTATTGATAACTCATGGTTGGTTGAGTTGGTTGATGATGATTACCATCTGGTTATCTAACAGGTTGCTGTGGAACCATCGCCCATTTGGTTCGATGATTAACCGTTCTTAAACATTGTGATCTTCCATAGCACGGTTAAACTACGAGTGGGTAGTATGATTGTCAGTAGTGGTCTCATGTTTGCCATTATATTATTTTCATTATTATGACTATGATTTTTGTGATGATGATGATGATGGTGATGGTGGTGATGGTGATGATTGTTATTATTACTGATGTTGATTATGGAAAGTTATCTTTCGCCGGCCAGCCATTGGCGGACAAATTTACAGGAAAGGCTCCTGTACCATTGTATGTATGCCTTTCTGTGCTTTCCTCTCATGAAATCCCTCAAGCCCAAAAGAAGTGGGTGTTTTTTATTGGTTTTGTAGAGTGGCTCTGGGGATGTTTCTGCCGTTCAGTGCCGTTCAGGCGGAGACATGCCTCAAAATGCTGGGCGCTGCGCTTCAGGCCTTCATGTCGGATGGATGCTTGGTTTCCAGGGTGAGAAGGACCATAGATGTCCTTTTCCCATTGGTTGATTGGTTAATAGAGGGGTCATCCCCATTAAACAAGAGATACAGTAGGTACTGTACATGATGAGTACTGTACATGATGATCAGGAGTATGTTTGTTAGCTCCTGCTTCATGTTTTCATGTTTTCTACCCTCCAGTTTCAATCAAAGATGTTGAACAAACGAGTATATTGATACATCCTGCCATTCCGTGTTTGTGCAAAATTGTTGGACCTTAAAGTCCAAACAAATGTCTTTGGGTGCCACGATTCTCAGAAATTCCAGTTGTAAAAATAAAGATATTGTTCTTGCTGAAGGGCACGGCTTCTTGATATTCCCAGCACAATGTTGATCACACCTCTCCGGAGTGGACCCTTGTTGCTGATATTCCCAGTACTACATGATGTGTGAGATTCACCAACCTTTTGTTGGTTGCCGTTTGGCAGACTAACAGATATGGCACCCCCATGATTGTAGATGCTCTTCCTAGGCAAACCATTGAAAAATGCAGGTCTTCTTGGACCCCCCAAAAAGATAGAACAGTCATTTGACACTCTTTTTGGATCTTTTTAGTAGGATTTTACTTGTACTTTCTGTCTTTTTGGGTGACTTCAAAGCTGGTCAGACCCCCTCTCCCGGGATCCAAGGGCATGTTCGTGAGACCTTGGAGAAAGCTTCGGATCCGTCACAGGGCTTGAGCCGTGTGACAAGGGATGCTGGGTATTTCATGGGAATGTCCCTATGGGGTAAACTAACATAGGTGTGGAAGACCCATGGTTTCCGTAGCAAAAGAATCTACAAATGGTGGGGTTTCCATATCTACGTTGGTTTGCAGGAGGGTATTTCATGAGGATTCAACCTGCAGCAATTTCAAAGAACTATAGAACGTGGCCCATAAGTACCAGAGGGTAATCGGCATTTCACCGGTTTTTTTTAGGGATTCAATGGTAATAATTGGGATACAATGGGATAGACAACAAGCAATCTTATCATTTGGGGTCTGTCTGAGAATGGGGCATAGCGGCATACCCTCTACATAGCCATCAAGGAATGGGGAAGACGACGATCAACCATGGGATTTTTGGGCATCCAAATTTTTGACACGACATTGGAGATGTACCAACCGTACATGTGTATATATATATATACATACACAAACAAAATTGCACATTGTAAGTATGTGACAGCATGTGTATGTATTTATAATGTATACATATGTATACATACATTTATATTTAATCATATGCGACGTCATGTGCACACATCCTTTTTATTCCCCTAATGGCATGTCTATAGATATTTTACATAACAAAGAATCAAAAGGGAAGTGTAAGCACCACCTCGGCGGAGTTGCCCCAGAAAAATGGGAGGGATCCCGTCAGCAGAAATCACTTAGATGAAGCCTGGAAGCCCATGGGCGGCCCAACATCATGATGACCTTGCCCTTTTGCTTGCCCTTTTGCTTGCCCTTTTGTACAGATGGAAACGATTGCAAAGTAGGGTTGTTAGGGTTGGGAAAAGCTAAGCCCAAAGTCGAAATATATCCATTTCAAGTGGCAACCTTCCATTCGGATTTCTGTTCCGCATGCGTAAAGTCGCACTACATTCTTTATTTTATTTGGACATCGATCTTGGGTGTCGGTGGGGAGGGAAACATCTAGCTGAGAATGGCAAGCTATAGCAGCCAGCCTAAGGCATCAGACTTTGGTGGAGGAGGTGCAGAAGCGCGACCCAGCTGCAGCCACTTTGATGAGGCTGGAAACAATCGGATCCCTCCGGTGATTTGCCTGGATAACAGGGGTGACATTTCATCACAAGTTTTCTGATTGGCCAGATGTAGTCCTGTCAAAATGGATGCCAAGACAAGTATGGATGCAGTTCTTCTTCCAAAATCTGGGTTTAAACTGGAAGTTTTGGCTTTTCTAGCTGCCTCCAAGCTCTAGCCCGCAGGCTGATTCTACCTGCACCAAAGCCTGCATGTACGACCTCCAAGGCCGCCCCCGAGAAGCCAAAATCGGTGTCACCCTTGCCCCCAAAGCCACGAGAGCTCCGGCCGGGCTTCTCGTCACCGGTCAAACGGACCTCCCCATACCGCTCGTCGCTGTCGCTTCGCTCCCGGCCGCGGGAGAGCAGTCGTCGCCACAGGCATCGGCGCCACTCAGACCGGCGGCGGTCCAGATCAAGGCGGGCGCGGCACTCCTCGCGGCGCTCGCGGTCGCGGCGACGCTCACGCTCGCGGTCTCGTGCCTTGGTGTAAAGCTGAAGAGTTGGGGGAAAAGCGGCACAAAGTTAAATTGAACCTGGCAGATCTTGAAGGAACTCAGGAATTTGGGATCACCATTTTGGGAACTCCTGAAAGGTCTTTATATATTGCACCTAAGTCCAGTTGTCACTTGTGCTCAGAAAAGTTGCCTTGAGGCCATCGAGAAGCCCCACGCCTTCGATCGGTGAAACGAAGCCCTGTGGCAAAGAAGGCTGGAGCACCAGATCGTTGGTGTGCTGAGCCGCTCTACGTTTGGCAGCTTTCTGTGCCTGTACCTTATGTAGAGTGACCAGAACAACAACACATTCGGAACAAGAGATCGCACAAGATCACAGTTTTCTAGAATTCTAGGTCAAACGTGGAAGCGAAAGTCTCGTGTCTATGGTTGTGGTGGCAGACATGCTTAGTGTGAAGACCGATGAGTGTGTCTATGAAGGAAGAGGTCCCATCCAAAGGTTCCTGTGACCCTAGAACCATAGGAAGGACACTGTCCTCCAACACTGTTGTTTTCCCACCCGTGCTGAAACAGTTTCTTTTTTGACAAGTCATTTGCAGTTCCGGCCCTGGTCCCCTGGGCCTCTCCAGGATGCAAGCTCTTCGCCTTCACCCTCCCCGGACCGCGGGGTCTGGCGTGCTCCAGATCCAGTGTCTGTACAACCCAAGGCCATGCCAAAGACTGCCTCGGCCCCACCGAAGCCGGCCCCACCAAAGCCGGCCCCACCGAAGCCGGCCCCACCGAAGCCGGCCCCACCGCCAAAGCCGGCGCCGCCACCGAAGCCGGCGCCGCCAGAGAAGAAGCCACCGGCCCGGCCGGCCTCGGCCGCACCGGCCTCTGCCGCGCCCCGCACGCCGCCCAAGAAGGGCGGAGCGCCGAGCGCGAAACCCAGCGCCGCACCAAGTGTTAAGCCAAATACCAGCAGGTGCGAAACGTCGGCGAAGAAAATTCCATCGGTTTCTGGATTATGTGGATTTTGCGGGTTAGCTCCATGACTTGGTGTGGATAAGTAGCAACTTCTCATCCCCCTTCCTCCCTTGCAAGGCCGCCCGAACCCGCCGCGCCCCCGGCCGCGGCTCCGGAGCGGCCCAACGTCATTGACACCGAAGACGAGGTCAAGGCCTGGCTTCGGGGCTTGGACTCGGGCCGCGGAGCGCTGGAAGCTCGGCACAGGGGGATCGGGGGATGGCCCAGGGGACGACCGAAGCAGTCCCAGGTCAGAAAGTAATATGTTTATTTGTTTAAGGCCGTTTGTCGGGAATATGGACGATGATGATGATGATGATGATGCTGCTGCTGATGATGACGATGACGATGACGATGACGATGATGATGATGATGATGATGATGATGATGATGATGATGATGATGATGAACATGATGATGTTGATCATGATGATGATGATGATGACGACGATGACGATGATGATGATGATGATGATGATGACGATGATGATGATGATGATGATGGTGATGACAATGATGATGATGATGATGATGATGATGATGGCGATGATGACGACGACGACGACGATGATGATCATCATGATGATGATGAAGAACATGATGATGATGATGATGATGATGATGATGATGATGATGATGATGGTGATGAACATGATGATGATGGTGGTGGTGGTGATGATGATGATGAACATGATGATGATGATGATGATGATGGTGATGGTGATGATGATGATGATGATGATGGTGATGAACATGATGATGATGATGGTGATGATGATGGTGGTGATGATGATGATGATGACGACAATGACGATGACGACGATGATGATGATGATGATGGTGATGATGATGATGATGGTGGTGATGATGATGAACATGATGATGATGATGATGATGATGATGATGATGATGATGATGGCGATGATGATGATGATGAGCATGACGATGAGCATGAGGATGAAACTAGTGATGCTGATGAACATGATGATGCTGATGATCAGAAACCATCCAGTGGGGGGTAAAAGAAGGAGATTAGTTTCAAGTTTAACATCTGGGGCCTCGATGTGCCCACCCCACTGTTTGATTGTTTTTGCAAGGAGTTGGAAAACCATCCAAGGGTTGGGCCCCATGAATTTCTGGGTTGGTACGCTGGAAAACCGTGATGTCCACTGGAGGAATTCAACTAGTTTTCAATGGGTGGATCTTCTGTTTTGATCCGTTCTGATCTGTTCTGAGGTTTTTTTCTTAGGACCTGAGGAGTTGATGAGTTGATGGACCAGTAGTTGCTTCGCAAGTTCAGTGCATTTGCGGGCCTCAATTTTTGTGTCCACAGAAGGTGTCCCACTGACTTAGACCTTTAACCAGTCAGTCGCTGAAGTGGCTTTTCGGCCGCCGAGGTGTCCTACGGTCCTGTCATTCTGGAGCAGTTTGGCAGTTTGGCTCCGCTCTCCGCCTGCCACTTGGTTAGAACTCTGCTGAATGGGGCTGGACCAGATGACCAGGTGACTGCGGCCATCTCTGTTTATCATTCTGAAGTTATCAAAAGTTGATGAACATGATACAACCAGCTAGTGATTCTGATGGTTACAAAACGGGGTGCATCCCAGTGGCCATGCTACAAGCCTTGGGCCTGGTGCCTGGTGAGCTCCGCAACTCATTTTTGACCAGGTGTCCTCGGTAAGGAAGGCTCTGCGATGAGCCGCATTGAGCCCTCCTTATGGGAGGTCCTCAACGTGAAATCCTTGGGACACAGGCGCTGGGTCACCCCAACATATAAAATGGATATTGGAAAAATTGGAATAAAGAAAATCAATGAAAAGTAGGGGAAATGATGATCAACCCGATTTTGGGGTCGTACCATATTCTCAGAGAGTCAGGCAGATAGTGAATGCCTTTTGAATTGGGGGGAAATTTTCAAGGAAAATCATCCAAACGAAGGTCCAAAGCACCGGTTGGCTTATGGCTTATGCTGCTTCAACATCCTCTTCGGTGCGTTTTCTGATTGGTGCTTCATGCCTGAAATTCAACGACAATGGTCACTTATCAATAGATTCAAAAAGATGTGTGCTAAACTCATGTTTTTTTTGCAGCAGAAAATGGTATGTTCCAGGCACATATCTGGGCCGTGGCAGGTTGCTACTGGCCAAAGGAATCATTGCCCTGTGACTGTGACCTCATTGCTGCGTCAAAATGCGCCGCTTCAAACAACGGCTGCTTGTTGGGGTAGTGTGGGAAATCCTGCAGCCTACCATGACTGGGGATGGTTTTATAATGTTTTGATATGTTTTATACAACCCATAACAATTCTAATTTTGGGGATGGTGTATTACTTACTTTACCCAGATATTTTGATGGTTTATCATCCATCTTTCTCTAGTAACATGGCCATTCAAGGGGAATTCCCTATATTTGCACACACGCACACAATGATTTTTTTCCCAGTTGACACATTGATGCCACCAATCTTGAGGTATGCAACCTCTCTTCGTTACAGTTACAGTACATAAAATCTCAGTTAAAGTGTTCGGTTTGGACAGTGCCGTGGTGAAAGTTTGTCTTTTGAGGTCGCCTGAAGCATGGACTTCGGGACCCTATGAACAACTTCGATTCTTGCGAATGCAGTCAGCTTTTAGGACCATGATGTCACGTGATTCTCCGAGGGCTTCAAACTAGGCCCTTTTGGTGGGACTTGGACCGTTGCCGCTTTTGGGTCGCAGGTACCAGCGCAAAATGCTGGAAAGGACATGACGAGACACATGGCGAAACCATTGGCAACCTGAAGATCAGCTACAACTGCTGGGTTCCTTAATTGATCAGCCACAGAGGGGCCCATTTGAAGAGGTGATATCCTTTAACAGTTTTGGCGCCGGTGCGACATGTGCGATCAAGCAACACTTGAGGCTTGGGGGGTGCAGGCTGGCGGGCTTGGTGGGAACCTAAGATGAGAGATCCAACAAGACTTGATTCTGCTGCTGGGTTGTATGGCAACAGACTACCAAAGCCTAAAAAGCAGTTTTGACCTTCAAGACACGGTTGAAACACAAAAAATAGACATTCAGAGGGTTTTTATGCCACCCAGAAGGTTTTCATGCGCAGCTTTTGACACAAAATGTATCCAGCCAACGGATTTTTTTTTAAAACTCAGATAG
The DNA here is from genome assembly GCA_947184155.2 of Cladocopium goreaui. Lineage (NCBI taxonomy): Eukaryota > Dinophyceae > Suessiales > Symbiodiniaceae > Cladocopium > Cladocopium goreaui. The sequence continues at coordinate 7,334 of CAMXCT020002060.1, forward strand.
GTGTCCAAATCTTTCGCGAAGAACTTCCCACAATCACTTGAGGGCAGCAACAACAACCGCCATGGGAGTCTTTGAACGGTTTCGGAAGATGGGTTTCTCAATGGGCATGGGCAGCTTGTGTATGCCATGTCATCCCTTTGAGTCTTGTAATGAGGTGATTCGGGATTGGGACTTTGGCAGTCGCCATTGCAACTGTTTCATGGCGATGCAATCTGATTTATCTCCCCGAATTGGGATGATATCGCTTTCCGTCCCGTCGTCCCGTCCCATAAGGGTTCCGTTCCCCCCGCTTGCCTTCCTCTCCTTAGGGTTTGCCTTTTGTATAGAGTAGAAGGCTTCCTTTTGCCTCTCTTGTGCTGCTGTTTTTGACCTCGCATTTAGAAACTTTTTGCAGAAGGTACAGCAGCCTGCGGAAGGTAGCCAGTGAAGTCCACTACATCATCAACTTATTACACGAGTATCACTTGAAACTGTGATATGACCATACATTCGACCCCATTGCTGAGATCTAGATGGGATGATCAGCCATTTTTTGCAATCATTTTATGAGGTGTTGCAGGTGATGCAGGCGACATCTCCCCAACGAATCAATTCGGATGTTCCTTTTGGATCCTTTTGGATCAAATGTCTGGCTGCTCATTGAGCCATACCATTCAGATATCCATCAATACCCATCCAAACAAGAAACCCTTCCAATATCCGGCAGAACCCCCACAACAACAAACCATACATCAACATTTTCCATAATTAATTGGTCCACGCGAATATTTCCAGGACACCTTTGGTATTTGGGCATGTAAATCTATGGTTTCCTGTGATCTCCCTTTAACCTGTGAATGTCCCACCCTTGAATTCTGCAAGTTTGATGCTCCCAAGAATCTCACCGTAGGTGGTTAGGATTGGGGGGACCATCCCCAAGTGGGCTTATTTTTCTGATTTGGCAATGGGTTAAAACCTAGAATTCACACACGAATGGAGGGATGAGGATGCATAAATCCAAAGGATTTTGTTTCGAAAACCAAAGGGATTCCATGGAAGAAGCATATCCATTTGGGAACCATAGTAAGTTTCCCAGTGGTTGGTTGATCAACGCAGCTTGATCAACGCAGCTAAAGATAGATAGATAGATAGATAGATAGATAGATTAGATTAGATTAGATTAGATTAGATTAGATTAGATTAGATAGATAAGATAAGATAAGATAAGATAAGATAGATAGATAGATAGATAGATAGAATAGATAGATTAGATAAATTAATAGATTAGATAGATTAGATAGATTAGATAGATTAGATAGATTAGATAGATTAGATAGATTAGATAGATTAGATAGATTAGATAGATTAGATAGATTAGATAGATTAGATAGATTAGAGAGATTAGAGAGATTAGAGAGATTAGAGAGATTAGAGAGATTAGATAGATTAGATAGATTAGATAGATTAGATAGATTAGATAGATTAGATAGATTAGATAGATTAGATAGATTAGACAGATTAGACAGATTAGATAGATAGATAGATAGATAGATAGAATAGAATAGAATAGAATAGAATAGATAGATAGATAGATAGATAAGTAAGATAGATAGATAGATAGATAGGTAGGTAGGTAGGTAGATAGATAGATAGATTAGATATCATGATATCCAGGAAGCCGTCGAGAATGGCATTGATCTCAGTAGCAATGCCTTCATGCTCATCCACGGATGGACCGTTGGGGGCCCCGGATACAGCCCACAGAACCGGAAGTTTTTTTTGCCGAAGAATCTCTCAGTTTAGGGGTTTACCAAAGAAATTAGCAACCATTTTAAGTATGTCCAGATGATACATTTATATACATATATAATTCATATATATATATAATTCATATATATATATATATTATATAATATATATATACATACATATCTATTTATAATCTGAATCTTGATCTTAATGTCAATCTTTCTTTTCATCTCATCTTATTCAACCCCATGGATCCATCAGAATCTATCAGTAAGATTGAGTAAGGATCTATCTATCAATTCATCAGGATGTGGTGCTCTGGCTCCTTCAGCATGAGTTCTATCATATCTATATCTATATCTACAGTATATCCACATCCATACATATACATATATATATATGTATATATATGTATATACATATAATATAGATATATATATATACATATATATATATATATATGTATATACATATATATATATATGTATATACATATATATATATATGTATATATATATATCTATATTATATGTATATACATATATATACATATATATATATGTATATATATATATATCTATATGTATATATCTATATGTATATATCTATATATGTATATATACATACATATGTATATATATGTATATATATATGTAAACATATATATATATATTTATACATGTATATCTATATATGTATATCTATATATATATATGTATATCTATATATATATATGTATATCTATATCTGTATATCTATATGTGTGTATCTATATGTGTATATCTATATGTGTATATCTATATGTGTATATCTATATGTGTATATCTATATGTGTATATCTATGTGTGTATATCTATATGTGTATATCTATATGTGTATATGTATATGTTTATATCTATATGTGTATATCTATATGTGTATATCTATATGTATATCTATATGTATATCTATATCTCTCTCTGTCTGTCTGCCTGCCTGGCTGGCTGTTTGTCTGTCTGTGTCTGTCTCTATCTCTATCTCTATCTCTATCTCTATATCTATCTATCTACCTATCTATCAGTTCAATTTTTACCTTAACGTAACGAACAGACTCATTTGTTTTTGATGGGTCCACACCTGATGGCATCCTGTAGATTTTCCCATGCAGAGCCGCCCAGTCTGGACCGCTACTCCTGGAATTCGTGTCCTCCTTTGCTGAACCGCTTCAAAGAAAGGCCATGACCCTAGAGGCACAGGGCCAGGGCTTGGAAGGGTGGAAGGAGGTCTGATATCAGACTTCAGCAAAAAGAGGAACCACTTGGATATCATATGATACAATGGCAAGGGGGATTCACCTGTGTCTTTTTGTTTGGAACTCTTTTTGGACATTCGCCATTTTATGGTTTGATACTATCATATACTTTCAAATTTGGTTGGGGAAAAACATCCAGATTTGGCTGAACCATCTCCTGAAGGGTAGTTTGATGCTTTGATCTTTTGCCATACACTGGGGAATATCATTCCCATTGTTTATTTTTGCAGTTCATCTAAGAGTCGCAATTTTCACAGTAAAGGATGGGATTGCAAGCTCTTGGTAGATATACCGTATACTCTCTACATTTGGACCAAAGGATCATGAGCCAAACAAGTCAAGCTGGTGTGTACTGGTGTGTTTTTCAAAAGCAGGGTCCTTCAGTCCAGCCCCTAAAAACCCTCCCAGATGGCACCTCAATACAAACAGATCGAATGTTCAAGCAGGATCTCTGTTAGTGCTTTTTCTCCCCCTAGGGGTTGACGAATCAATCATGGCAATGGAATTTCCGCCATTTGTAGATTGCTCCCATAGATTTTCGTACAAAACACGGGGTTTTCCAAAGTACTCCATTTGATTTCTGGACCGAAGTGAACCAAGGGCGACATGAATCCGCCAACTACGGGTGCTACAGTGCCCAACAAACACTGGGGATATGACCATGTCCTGTTCCAAATTGATTGGGCCCAGGTGATGCAACCGGGGCCTCAAACTGCATGCGCTTGTTAGCATCTCTCCCTCCAAGATGGGGGATTTTAGTCAGCAATGAATTTGGCATGTGAAGCCATGAAAGTGAACCAACAAAAAATTGACCAGTTTGATGGATTTGGAGGCTCCCAATGTTGAGACAGAGCCACCTCAAAGTGGTGTTTTGACGTTTTTGGATGGTTTATTGTGTGGAAAATTAACATAGCTGTGGAACATGACCCGTTTCTAGATGATTTGCTCATTAACAATACGGTGATTTTCCATGGCTATGTCAAATTCCCAGAGGGTATGCGTTGCACATCACTGTGAATCATGAAGAGACGCATCCCTCCCAGAGCCAGGAACTTTGTGCAGAGACAGGTGCACAGGCGCGGTGCACATAGGGCACCGCTCCTCACTGACGATTGGATATTTGGATCATAGGCAAGTCCCATGACATGTCCTAGTCAGTCAACAGGCTATACCATCTTAGTCCATCTTACAACACCCCTGTGAACGAAACATCAGACCCCCAACAACTGGTTTCAAGATTCTATGATAGTTTTTATAGATGATTTAATCTTGATATATCCGAGTCATTGACGTGTGACTGGATCAAATCCTCTTGTAGCCGTCACCGCCAGCCCGGGCCTCTGGCAATCTTGCTGCGGACCTGCCGCATTTTGGGCTACGTCAGCATGGACCCGCAGGTGATCACGGGCAGATGGAACATAGGCATCTGAATGCAGTACTTTTCTAGATATAAACATGCCACACATGTATTCAGATATACAGTATTTAGAGATATACATATATTCATTTCTATAGTTTTATTTATATTCATAAATATGTGTATGTGTGTGTGTATTTGTGCATGTATGTATTTGCATAGTTTTAGTATATGTATTTGTATGTGTATTTAGTTGCCTTCGGCAAGCCCGCCGGCCATAGAGAAGTGGCCCCAAGGGAGTTTGATGTGCACTCTAGGAAAAGCAGAAGAGAAAAAGAGAAGAAGAAGACTTAAGAAGAAGAAGAAGAAGAAGAAGAAAGGAAGACTAAGACAAAGCCGCAAAACGGAAGCGGCTTGTGCAGCAAGTGCTGGCTGTAACAACCACTTGATCGTATACCCCCAGCAAAGTAGCGCCAGGTACTATGTATGAGCCTCTGGCTTGACAGCAGACCGCTGCATGGAAGGAGACAGGGTGGAAGCGGAGAGAGATTGCCCCAAGGGAAGTTGATGTGCACGCTAGGTGGAAGCCTGAGAGAGAAGCAGAAGAGAAGAGAATAAGAAGAAGAGGAAGAAGAAGAAACGAAGACAGAGCCGTAGATCAGAAGCAGCTTGAGTAGCAAGTGCCTGTTTGAACAACCTATGGACCGCATACCAAATGAGTACTGGTCGATCAGTTTAGTACTGTGTGCGTCCTGTGACGAGGACCTGTAGACGACTGTGATGCTGTAGGCAGTATCATTAGCTACCGGCACTACCAGTTTAGTACTTGGGGAAGTAGGGAGGAAGGGAGAAAGGAGTAGAGGAGTAGAAGTAGGAGTAGGAGTAGGCATCGGAGTAGGAGGAGGCGTAGGCCTTAGCATTATTATTATTATTATTAGTAGTAGTAGTAGCAGTAGTGGTATTGGTAGTGGTAGAGGTAGTGGTAGTGGTAGTGGTAATGGTAGTGGCAGTGGCAGTGGTAGTGGCAGTGGCAGTGTGGTAGTGGTAGTGGTAGTGGTAGTGGTAGTGGTGGTGGTGGTGGTAGTAGTAGTAGTAGTAGCAGCAGTGGTAGTAGTAGTAGTAGTAGTAGTAGTGGTAGTGGTAGTGGTAGTGGTAGTGGTAGTGGTAGTAGTAGTAGTAAAAGTAGTAGTAGTAGTAGTAGTAGGAGTAGGAGTAGGAGTAGGAGTAGGAGTAGTAAAAAGTAGTAGTAGTAGTAGTATTAGTAGTAGTAGTAGTAGTAGGAGTAGGAGTAGGAGTAGGAGTAGGAGTAGGAGTAGAAGTAGGAGTAGGAGTAGGAGTAGGAGTAGGAGTAGTAATAGTTGGAGTAGCAGTAGGAGTAGCAGTAGCAGTAGTAGCAGTAGTAGTAGTGGTGGTGGTGGTGGTAGTGGTAGTGGCAGTGTGGTAATGGTAGTGGTAGTGGTGGTGGTAGTAGTAGTAGTAGTGGTAGTGGTAGTGGTAGTGGTAGTGGTAGTGGTAGTGGTAGTACTACTAGTAGTAGTAGTAGTAGCAGTAGGAGTAGGAGGTAGGAGTAGTAGTAGTAGTAGAAGTAGTCGTAAGTAGTAGTAAGTAGTAGTAAGTAGTAGTAAGTAGTAGTAAGTAGTAGTAAGTAGTACTAAGTAGTAGTAAGTAGTAGTAAGTAGTAGTAAGTAGTAGTAAGTAGTAGTAAGTAGTAGTAAGTAGTAGTAAGTAGTAGTAAGTAGTAGTAAGTAGTAGTAGTAAGTAAGTAGTAGTAAGTAAGTAGTAGTAAGTAAGTAGTAGAAGTAAGTAGTAGTAAGTGAGTAGTAGTAAGTAGTAGTAAGTAGTAGTAAGTAGTAGTAGTAAGTAGTAGTAAGTAGTAGTAAGTAGTAGTAAGTAGTAGTAAGTAGTAGTAAGTAGTAGTAAGTAGTAGTAAGTAGTAGTAAGTAGTAGTAAGTAGTAGTAAGTAGTAGTAAGTAGTAGTAAGTAGTAGTAAGTCGTAGTAAGTAGTAGTAAGTAGTAGTAAGTAGTAGTAAGTAGTAGTAAGTAGTAGTAAGTAGTAGTAAGTAGTAGTAAGTAGTAGTAAGTAGTAGTAAGTAGTAGTAAGTAGTAGTAAGTAGAAGAAGAAGAAGTAGTAGTAGTAGTAGTAGTGGTGGTAGTAGTAGTAGTAGTAATAATAATAGTAGTAGTAGTAGCAGTAGTAGTAGCAGTAGTATTAGTAGTAGTAGTAATAATAATAGTAGTAGTAGTAGTAGATGTCAGTGGTTTACACATGAATTTTCAATACAAAGAAAAGTCCACCATGCTTCACTGATGATGTTCTCAAAGTTACCCTTTCGCTCTGAAGTTTGAACCACAAAGTCACAAATACTAATTGAGAGTTGGGAGAATTCTGGTTAGACTCAGTGGAATGTAAACTTATACTGTATACATACGTGCTTTGAGAACTCCAAAGAAACACAAGAGAGAAGAAAGGGAAGAGCGAAAGGCAATTTTGAGTTTCATCCGGGCTGCGTTGGTGCGACCACCAGTTCCTACACCACTTTCCATTGGCGCGAGTTGCGAAATCAGTCCACACTCTCACTAGCCACAAAAAGTGGGAGGGTTTATGTTTTTACGACTTTGGGTAATATATATATATATACATATACACGCATGCACACTGGTTCCATGAACTTTTCATACGTAGATACGGACATATGCACACACACACACACACATATATATATATACATACACATGTAACTTACTGTACATATGTACATACATGTACACACATGTACATACAGGTACACACAGGTACGTACATTTACATACATGTATATTATACAGGTACATACACACACATACGTACATACATACATGCATGCATGCATGCATACATACACGTACATACAGGTACATGCATGTACATACAGGTACATACATGTACATACAGGTACATACATAGATACATACATGTACGTACATACATGCGTATATATATATATATGTAACCCTTTGTACATGTATACATATTTACACAGTTACATATGTACACATATGCATACATATATATATATAGGTTTCTATCTATCTATCTATGTACATATACATCAATATTCATCGAAAGACATGCATACACACTTACATACACATGTGCACGTATACAAACTTATTTACATATATGCACATATGTTTGCATATTTCCACTGTATGTATGTATGCATGCATGCATGCATGTATATATATATATACATATGTGCATGTACGTATATGTATATGGCCAGGTTTTCATGGGGAACATTTTTTTAAAATCAACCAGGGAATTTTGCAGTACCCAATTTCCGGACAACATTTGATAAGCTTTCGTGCCGGTCTGCGCCAGGGAACATATTCAGCTGTGAAGGGCCTTGAATTAGAAGAAGTGCAGACGATGCTCAGGTGCCATGCGCAAAATTTCGGGTGGATGAACTTTTCAATTTGGCCCATTCTGAGGAGTTTTTTGGGATACTTCAATTGTGACCATCCTTCCACCAACCCAAAGGGGATGGATGGAGTCCATTGACTTCAATTGGTTTCACCCCCTAGCAGTGGTATGTGCACTGGACTAACAGGGTTTCAAACCGCAAACATCCCTATGTTTGGAAACTACTTGTATTTTGTTCCCCCCCAAAGATATCAACAAGGTGGGTTTGTCTAAAAGTAGGGCACCCCCTAAAAACACGTAGGTGTGAGTCCCATCATTTTCAGACGCACCCAAATATCATGTTGTTGGTTAGATATGTACACTATCATATTCCCATTAGATTCTGATGATATTTCCATCTCATATCCTCATAGTAGTGGTTACATCATTAAATGCCAAATGTTGCTTATATATTCCCATGGTATCTCACGATGATTTTTCCATGTTGACATGGTTGAATTTGATCATCTTTTTCTATTTGTCTAACATGGTTTTACCACATTTGATCCATGATCTCCTCATTAAGTACTGCCAGGCCTTCACAGGGCATGGGCATGGCGGGCGCCATCGGCAGCATTTACTCAGAGGTGCGATGGCCTTGAAGGATTGTTGTTTCTGATGGATGGGTCAAGTTACCTATGAATTTACCAGCATTCTCTGGGAATGAAGAAATTCATCCAACCAGCTATAAAATAGAGTACCGTTTGGGTGCCAAGGTTTTTCACGAAAATGGCCAAACCATTCATAATTCATACGAAATAGCTACGGGGGTCTAGCCCATTTTCAGACAATTTATGGCCTTGTCTCAAAATGGTGGACTATTGTGGTGAACCATCACATCTGGGGATACCCTATTTTCAGATGTATCCCTACTACAGTGGTTTGGAGGGTTACGGCTTAGGAGGGTTGAAACTTAAGACACAACAGAACACACATGCCGCGATCCAGTGGTTCAAGAAAGAAAAGAGGCGCACTGTGCACAGTTGCTGTGCTTTCAAGTTTCTAACCCATTTGGTTATTGGATTCACATTTTTTTGAAAAAATAGGATTGCCATCAAAATGGGGTGATATGAGGTTAACTGGTTAACTGGTATATGATGGAGCTGGATGACTTTTTCGAATGTTACATCAATCTTTTCTGCATGGGTTGCTATCGTCCCATGGGACCATCCCATCACGGCAGGCGATTCCACCCTTTGCAGTGCCTTCCGCTGAAGCGGAGTTGCTTGGCAGATTTGTGGCTTCACATCCCTCCCGGAAAAGACACATGGCCCCCGATGTCCCATTATATACCCCATTATATACCCGGTTATATACCGCTGAATCATATCCCATTAACATCCCTTTACATACCACCATAACCTTTTTGAATACATTTTTCGCCCCAAGAAGTGACCACCACGAGGAAGTGCTTGGTCGTTTGGGCCGAGCATCGGCCCACCTGGATGCATTCCAGGAGCAAGGCAGCGAAACAACCGGGGCTTTCACACATTGAATGGGTATACAGTGGGATATTGATATAAACCTAGTGGGATATTGATACAATATGATATCATCCCCTCAAAAAACCCACCAGTAGACCCAAATAACATGAAGAGATATCGTTTGTGCGATGTTAACCAGTGCGTTTCTCGGGATTGAATCTTCGGGGGAAGGGATTAGTGGGATAACCATTTTTTTCAGTTTGGTCCTTGGGCATCGCAATTGGTCAGGTGCTGCCTATTCTCTTGGACGGCATTGTTTTAGCGCCCTTGTTGGATGCCCCAGTGGCCGCCAAAGGTGGTGTTCCCCTCAAACAATGTCTTGAGATGGAAGCAGACCGCAATCATTGGAATATTTCCCAAGAGTAATTGTGTATTGATTTCCCATCCAAACATATCCAACTGCAAATGTGTTCTGCTCGGCGGAGTGTTTTTATGGATACAAGATTCACCAAGAGGTTTTAGATACTGGATGTGAGTGTTGGCTACCCAGGCTTCCATAGATTTGTCAAACGCATTTCTTCCGTGTGTCACGGTACCTTGAGAGTCTTCCAAAACAATTTCACAGAAAAGCATGCTGCGACACTGTCATACCACATTCTTGTTTCATAGTATAACAACCTCGAAACAGAACGAAACATACAGAAAAGAACAGTAACATCCCGCTTAAATAGTAATAACTTATTTTTCGATATTGTTCGGGGTTACTTTATTGTGTCAAACAAATTACTGCAATTCTTTTTACCCATCAATGGCCGAATTCATCAATTTTTGCTTTTTAGGGGGAGCTCACCAAAGATGGTAGTTTTTCTTGTTCAATGTAGTCTAATTTCCTGTGGGAATGCTAAAATCCACATTGGAAACTTCCAACCACCAACCAGATCATGACAAGCATATACATCTTTCTGTATCTCCAGCGATATAAAACCTCCTGTTTTCCCAGATCTCTTCCCGGAAGACAGCCTCGGCGCTGCTAAGGCTGACGTCAATCACCTACTTCGCACGTTGGGGTGAGGAGGGCTTGGACTACGGCAAGGACAAGGCTATGGCGGCTATGGATTTTGGGTCAGGTTTCGGGTAGGTAAGCATCACAAACTATGTCTTAATGGGACTTAATGGGATTGAATTCTATGGTTTTGGGAGCCACATATTTTGACAATTTCTCGGTAAACAATCTCAATTTTGGAAGATACGATTTGTTTTTTTGGAAAGACCCAGGCCGCTGCTTGGCATGCCCAGTTTTTTCGGTATCAATTTTCTCTGGACCTTTGACCGGTGCTCAACGTAGGGTTCTACTGGATCATTGTCATTGGTCATTTGTGTATTGGTCACACTTTAGAGACCAAAATGTGAATGTTCACTGGTCACACACTAAAAGATAACCAACCTCATCCAAAATCTGTGGTCCTTGAGTCTATTCTGGGTTTGTCTGAAAATGGTGCATCCCCCAAATCCAGCGCTTAATCATATATTTCCATATTAAGATACGCTAGCCATTTTGGGGTAACTGTTCCATTTTCAGACCCACCCACATACCTTCAGCCTCAGGAAGTCAATGGACAGAAGTGTGTCAGCCGTGATGCCTTGGGGATTTCGAAGTTGATGGAATGGGAATTTAAATCTGAAGCTAATGGTATAATGTCAACCCCAAATAAATAGATTAGGCTTTTGATCATCGTTGATGAACTCCCGTGGAGGGGGGGTGAAATCCTCAAGGACTTCCCTGAAGAATCTCCCCACAAAACTTCTGTTGTTTTTTCCCCCAACAGCGAAAGTGAATCGGGTCTTCAGCCCAGAATAGCTCTGGTGTGCACTGGTGCAGGCACCGGGTCAGGTTCAACCAGGTTCCGGAGAAGGTTCCGAAGGTTCCTCAGAAGGTCGGGGAGGCTTTGGTGCAGAGCCAGGTCAGGTTCAACAGTTCCGGAGAAGGTTCCGGAGAAGGTCTGGGACGGAGAAGATTCCCGAAGGTTCCGGAGAAGGTTCCAGAGAAGGTTCCGGAGAAGGCTCTGGAGAAGGTCGGAAACCCTTTGGTGCAGAGCCAGGTCAGGTTCAACAGGGTTCCGGAGAAGGTTCCGGCGAAGGTCTGGGAGGCTTTGCGTTCCGGAGAAGGTTCCGGAGAAGGTTCCGGAGAAGGTTCCAGGAAGCCTTGGTGCAAAGCTTCCGGAGAAGGTTCTGGAAAAGGTTCCGGAGAAGGTTCTGGAGAAGGTTCCGGAGAAGGTCGGGGAGGCTTTGGTGCAGAGCCAGGTCAGGTTCAACAGGGTTCCGGAAGGTTCTGGAGAAGGTTCCGAAGAAGGTTTGGGAGGCTTTGGTGCAGAGCCAGGTCAGGTTCAGCAGGGTTCCGGAGACGGTTCTGGTGAAGGTCTGGCTTTGGTGCAACCAGGTCAGGTTCAACAGGGTTCCGGAGAAGGTTCCGGAGAAGGTCTGGGAGGCTTTGGTGCAGCCAGGTCAGGTTCAACAGGGTTCCGGAGAAGGTTCCGGAGAAGGTCTGGGAGGCTTTGGTGCAGCCAGGTCAGGTTCAACGGGTTTCGGAGAAGGTTCCAGCTCTTGGCTTCGCAGCACGCATCTGAAAGATTTGTAAAAGTAAAACGTTGCGGCTGTTGGGGATACCACCGAAGTTTTTTCTCATAGGTAAATCATTATATAAACAATCATCCATAAATTGGCAATGGCTTCCATAGCTACGTTAAATTACCAGAGGGTAGTATATCATCTGGGTATTATTGCTATATCACTATCACCATATGTAAATATTTATATATATACATATATATATATAATCCCACATATCCACATATGTATATATATATACACACTATATATACGTATATATATATATACATGATAAAAAATGATATAATATAATGTAATAGAATCTAACACAACATAATAACATATAATATGATATATTATAATAAGATGGTTAGTAACATATAATATATACTGGTTAGTGAAAATAATTTAATATTATACAATATAATGCAATAAACATATAATACAGCATAGAAAAGTATAATATACAATATAATGGCTAGTAAAATATAATATAATATAATGGCTGGTAATATAAAATGATCTAATATAACGTCAAAAAATATAATATATATAACATAATATATTTTAATATAATATAATACAATATAACATAATATAATATGATATATTATAAAATTTAATTTAATTTAATATAATAAGATTTAATAACATATAATATAACATAATATAATATAACATAATATAATATAATATGATATGATATATTTGTTTCTATAGTATTATATAATATAATATAATGTAATAAAAATAATTTAATATAATATAACATAACATAATATAATATAGTATAACATAAAATAATATAACATAATATAATATAATATAGTGGCTAGTAAATCAATCATTTCAGTTCGGTCCTGATCGGTCTTCCCCGCAGAGGCCATGGAAAAGTTCGACTTCAGCAAGGTGGACAGTGCTTCGCGCACGGCCCTAGGTGAAATTTTCGAGGAGATGGGGCGACACAATTGCGGTGCTGGTGATTTGTAGCCTTGTTATTATTGTTTTGATGTTATTAACATTATGACTATTATGATTATCACTATTGCTATGATTTTATTACTATTGTTCGTAACGTCATTTTTCTGCTGTGTTTTCATACTAATGACTATTGCTTATTAGTATCATCCTTATTGTTGGTACTAATGATTGTTATTAGTATTGTTATTTTTGTTCATATATTATTCCAAGGAGTAATGTTTTTTCATTTGTGGCTGATATTCTCTGGGAACTGGGCACAAGGAGCTTGGCGTTGGCGCCATGAGTCCCAAAGGTGGGGGAAAGATGTTGGAGATTTCTGGGAAAGGATCCACATTGCGTTGCGGTTGATATGATTGACCAAGGCCAAAGATGCGGTTGTTAGTTTAGCCTTTGAATTTGACCCAGACCCAAACAATCTTGATTGGCTGCTGTCTCCATCTTTGATTGGCGATATGTCCTGTGGGCAAGCGGAGAGCTGTAGCTTTTGTAGCTACGAAACATGCAATTGCTACGAGTTTGTCTTCGCTACAATTTGGTTATGCATCACTTTGTACCGGGCTCATTTCCAGGGTGGGATGAGTGGCCGTATCTAGCCTGAAAAAACAGGCAACTGGGTCTCAGGTGGTTTTCCCCATGAAAATTGCAATTTGGGTTTGTCTGAAAATAGGTACCCCTAAATACCCCAAAATCGAATGGTTTATTCTCATTTTCCAACTGAACTTGCTGTTTTGATGGGCTAGACCCCATTGGACAATCCCATTTTGGAGCAAACCCTTCTCATCTCCAAAATCCTCCCGAGCTTTCGCTGATTCTGCGGGAGCCAGGCATAGTTTCTGTTTCTGCCAGAGGATCTTTGGCCTTACAGAGGCGCTCGGGATGCAGAATTGCAGATGGCCACATTTGCTTCCACCTAAACATGGGGATTTCCGGTAGATTTTGTCGATTTTCGCTTCAACCAATTCTGGGACCCCTGGCAGGGTTTTTGGATGTCCAGGTTGAAGGGTTGTGTTTTTTTGGTGCGCTTCTGTGGTTGATTTGAGCATCTCTGGGTCAACAGAGCCATTCCCAGGCATAGAACCAAATTCAACCCCCGATGCTGTAGTCCGGCAGGTGTTATCTTGTTTGGCCACAGCGACCCTCACCATTGTCAGCATGTCACTGTCGGAATTCCGTGTGGGGCCTGTGTCTCACAGTTTTTGACTGAAATCGCCTCGGGAGGTGTTACTCCTTCTACGTTCCAACCTCCTATTCTCCCATGCTTGCCGGGGAGTCTCAGCCATTGCACAGCTTGCGATTTTGGGGAGGTATACAAGGAGCGATATCCCACAAACAATAGCGTTTTTTACAGGCCTCATGGGAGAACTTGTGCAGCGGCTGCAAAAACTGCACGCAGTTTAGGCAGATCAGTTGTTGGAAGTTCACAGCGAATGGTTTTGGCCAAATGCCAATACACACACAGATGTATGTATAATATATGTATATGTATATGTATATGTATATGTATATGTATATGTATATGTATATGTATATGTATATGTGTATGTGTATGTGTATGTGTATGTGTATGTGTATGTGTATGTGTATGTGTATGTGTATGTGTATGTGTATGTGTATGTATATGTATATGTATATGTATATGTATATGTATATACACAGATGATCACAGATGGATGTATAATGTATATGGTTGTATATAATTTTATACGTAGTTATATATAACTCTATGTATACATATATATATATATACATATATATATACATCTATATATCTATATATGTATTATACGCTTTTGTATATATGGTCTCGTCCTCCGTCTCTCCACCCCCCCCATGGGTTGGGTCCCCAGGTAGCAGCCCCAATTCCCTTCCATTTGCAAGCTATTGGCAGCATTTCTGAGGTCCAGCTTCGTATTTGCTAGGTCTTTGCAGCATTTCTGACTACCAGCCTCGCATTTACTAGGCACTGCTACCTTTTAGGCGACCTGCGTAGCACACATACTCCTTCAAAGTACCTACGTGCTACCTATACTCATCTATACATGTGCTATGTATCTACTGTATCTACTTCCTATTTACTACCTGTGTACTCTGACAGCACTACCTGTGTTTAACATATACCGTACCTACCATACATGTCAATGATGCCATGCATACCATACCTATCATATCCATCATACATACCATACATACCATACATTTGAAATGTAATTACCACACCTACCATACATACAATAGCAAACATACATGCCATACATACCATACCTACCCTACACAGGAAATATTCCATACCCATCATAGTAACCATACATACCATACAGACCATACATACTGTCATATCAAACATACCATACCCAACAGACTTACATACCATACCTACCATCCATACAATACCCGCCACTCATGCCATGCATACTATACCTACCATACATACCAAACATACCATACTTTCCAAACATGCCATACCAGACCGACCACACACACCATACATACCCAACATACCATACCACACCCCCACCACACCACGGGGGGGGGAGGGGGACAGTACTGGGTCCCCAGGTAGCACCCCCCTTCCCTTCTATTTGCAAGCTATTGGCAGCATTTCTGAGGTCCAGCTTCGTATTTGCTAGGTCTTTGCAGCATTTCTGACTACCAGCCTCGCATTTACTAGGTACATGCTACCTTTTAGGCGACCTACGTAGCACACATACTCCTTCAAAGTACCGACATGCTACCCATAGTCATATATACATGTGCTATGTCTCTACTGTATCTACTTCCTATTTACTACCTGTGTACTCTGACAACACTACCTGTGTTTAACATATACCGTACCTACCATACATGTCAATGATGCCATGCATACCATACCTATCATATCTATCATACATACCATACATACCATACATTTGAAATGTAATTACCACACCTACCATACATACAATTGCAAATATACATGCCATACATACCATACCTATCTTACATAGGAAATATTCCATACCCATCATAGTAATCATACATACCATACAGACCATACATACTCATACTGTCATATCAAACATACCATACCCAACAGACTTACATACCATACCTACCATCCATACAATACCAACCACTCATGCCATGCATACCGGCGGGACCTGCCCAAAGCTGATATCTTGCTGATTTCACATATGAAACATATTATGATATGCTTGTGATATGCTTATTGTACGTGCACAAAAAAACAATAAAATATTACGCTGCACAATCACTACAATCCGCTCCGTTCCACTCCAGTTCATTCCATTGCAGACATAGTATAAATTCTTATTTCATAAGTTGTGTTCGGGGTTTTGCGATACTTCAACCAGCATTCTTCCCCAATCTCTCCCAACTTCTAATTGGGTACGGTTCAAAATTGGGTACCCCAATAATTTTGTGGTCAATACTAGCAATACACTGGTCAATCTGTGGGCTGTTGGGGTTTTCAATTTGACCAATCGAGGCGGAATTCAAGAAGATTCTCTTCAAAGAGCCGGGCTGGGGCTTTGTTGACATGGAGGACGATGAGACCGAGATCCATGTGGCTTGGCTGTGTAAAATCTATAGTTTTTTTTTGCCAAGAGTTGATTGGCAGTTTGGGTTAGTCAGTCTTTTGGAATCATGGGTTATCCTCAAAAGTTGAAAAGGAATATGTATTAACACAGGCACCCTTGGAAATAAACAAGTCCTCAGCAGAGAAGGCACGGGTGTAAGGCCAATCAAATGGGTATGCGAACATCCTGACATTTAATCATCATGTAGTCCGTGTTTGGATTTGGGGTGTTAGGAACAGTGCAAATTTGGTGAACCATGGTAAATCCAATAACAAACCACATCCAGTTTCACTTTTTTTTTGCTTTCTGAAGTTAAATGGTAAACATGCTTAAACTGCTATCCCATACTATCCAAGCATTACAAATCTCCAATTCTGTGGCTTCCAGTTTCGGATTCCACCAACAGAAAACGTCTGCCCCAAGCCGTCGCAACCCGTCGCAAGCGATGGATTTTGTTTGAGGTGGAGCGGACGCTAAACGTGGTGGGCAGCGGGGCGCAACACTCCACACTTTTCAAAGATTTGATGTGCCTTAGCGGCCTTAGCGGCCTGCGGATGCAGGGTTGGGCAGCTAATTTTTGACAAGCCAGGCGAAAACCAGTCATTTTTTACAGTCAGAATGGGGTAACATGGCGGACACCTAGCCGCTAGCCTATATTGGAAGCTGCCACTTTTGCAATGCTTACGAGATGGCCGATCGAAATTGCATGGCTGGCCTTTTCACAGTTTACTGGAGCAGCAGAATCGATCGTCTTTCAGCGTATGCTTGCCTGAGCCAGGTCCACTTAATAACCAACCATACCCGCAGTATCCTCACTTATTGCTGGCTGAATTTAGCTTCACCCATCATGATTGTGGGCAATAAGCACAGATCTTCCTATGCGCCCGGGTCCCCCGGGACTGAACAAGTTGACCCAGTTGACCCATCATTTCAACCATCCCATCAGGCGTCACATCGACGTCATCTTCTCTGGCGAGGAGTTTGGAGATTTCTGGCCAACACATCACAACCCCAGATCCACTGGTGAATGGTAGATGAACATGGGTATTTTTTGCGAAACAGACGGGGCAATATCCATTTTACCCTGGTTGAACGTTTTAGTTTTCCTGAAAGCTCTTGCAAAGGGTTCCTTCCAAACAGCGGCCGCCAATCCTCCTCCTCCTCCTCATCATCATCATCATCATCATCATTATCATCTTCATCTCTGCATTCATCTACACACCTCTAACATCATACATGCAGATGTATAGATACAGGTGAGCGAGTGAGTGGGTGAGTTTCACCAAGGTGGAGCTGGGAGCAGTGAGTTTTGTCTCCTGGTTTCCTTTCGGGCCACGCTGTCGTCTAGTTTGTTTATCAACGATTGACACCAAGAATTCACCATGAACAGCACGTGCAAGATGTTACAGGTGACTGATATGCTGAGTTTCACAAGCTTTAGTCACCAGTCTTGTTAGCAACATCGGCGTGCCAGGGATTGATCATCATCCCTTCCTAAATGGGGGACTACCCTCTGCTAGACTAATACAACTATGGCAAATCACCATTTTTAATGGGTAAATCAACTGTAAATGGCCATGTTCAGTAGCTATGTTAAATTACCAGAGGGTAAAGAACCCAGCGGCCCGAGATTCGCAGGACTTTGCCAACCAGCCGCGGTACGTGGTGGACACGGGCTCGGGTGATGGTCTGGAGCCACGGTGCTGATGGCGCCAGGTTGAAAACCACTTTTTTTTTGGGTAGAAGTATGTAGAACCCCCCAAACATATAGAAAAGTAAAATCCTACTGAAATAGTGATCATTTTTTTTCCTATTTTTTGGGGCCGACTATAAGCCTAAACTATGAGGATAAACCATGAAACGTGGGGGCGCCCCGTTGCCACACGTATCAACCCAAAACCCTAAACCGTCTCAAGATGATGTCAGCAAATCAATCGCCACAGAGAAGGTGAAAAATTAGGACAAACCACAGACCCAAAAGCGGGTGCTCTTGTGGTACTGGCAATGACGCGAGAATCAGGGTCCTAACAATGCTTGAGATTCAGCAAAGGGGAAATGAATGTTGATTTGCCATCAGACCATCAGTCTTTACTTTACAACAAAATCCAAGATTTGATGGAAGTCTCCACACCATGAAGCTAACACGAGGTCAGCCTGTGCCTCGGTCGAGGTCATTTGTTGATGCAAATCTACCAACACATCAAGGAGCACACGCCTCGGGGCCAACACTTCGAGGAGACGCGGGCGACTAGGCCCTGGGTAGTGCACGGGAAGCGGGAAGAATGGGTGGAATCAAAACATGGCAAGAAAGGTGACTGTCGAGAAGTCAGTTGATCACCGTTTTGTTTACATTTACAAGATATCGAGTGGCTTACCACCCAATGACTAATCTATTGCAGTGTCAACTTGTAGATCAACAAAGCTAACAAAGCCCTAGTTGCTAGTTCATGAAGGACCGCATTTGGTCCCCCGAAAAACGGATCAGTTTCGATTAACATTGGTTGCCCTCCAGTTCAACGAGGTGATTCCATTCGAGGGTTGGGTATCGGAAATCCGCTCGGTGGATCTTGGGAGATCCAGAAACTTCGCAGGAGCATCCAGTGGTGATGGTGGGAGTAGACTTCAACGAAGAGTGTGGAGTCTCGAAATGTGATGGTCTGGAGCCCCCAATAGATGATGGGTCTCCCCAAGCTATATACGTAGTTTCACTCAAGTATAGATGATGGGGTTCCCTTAGCTATTTAATAATTCTCCCAAAATAAACCTGGGTTTCATAAGGGCTGCACCTATATATCATAGAAATCAGGACCAGTTTGTGGCCTTGTTTGAGGGCCATTGTGAAGCCCAAATCCATTGCAACATCTTTGAGGAGTTGGGAGATCTCCAAGACCTCCAAGCGTTTGTGAAGAGTTTACCCCTTTGCCCAACGACGAGCTCGTATATACAGTACAATAATTCTGTTGGGTACAACAGTGACCTAGTGAGTTGTCCCATGAATGCCGAAGAGGAAGATTCTCCACGTGATCCCTACGTCACTTGTTATTTTTGTTTTTTTTCGTCAGGGTCTGGTTTAAAAAGGTGTGTCTCAGGATGTTGCAATCCCGGATGTGTCCTGCCTCTGGCTTCCTACTCTTCGAGTGGTGTTCGTGGTGTTCGCAGATCACCCTTCCCCCAATCAACCATTGACGCTGCATCCCCCACTTTCATTTCTGCAGAAGAAACAGTCCTCCGCAAATCCAGATCTTGCACATCTACAACTCATGTTACTGAAACTGTGGTTTCCAGTGAACATAGGTTCCTCCACCCTCCATACCTTTGGGCAACATTCGTTGGGAGGTAAGTCACATCCCATCTGTGCCATGGTTAACAGTTAGGCAGCCAATATTGAGGGATGCTTGTCAATCCATTTTCTATATGTATATTTTTTTGTTATCATCTTTGAGTTCAACTTCTTGTGAATAAAAATTGACATCACCGCATCGAATTCAGACTCATAAGACCGTAGAAAAACAGAGATATCCTGTGGATTCAAAACATACCAGTTTTGGGTTGGTTTAATAACCACAATATGCACGGTGTAACTTGACCATGGCACATTTGTTTTCCAGGTCTCGCGTTGCCACCGCAGTGAATCTGACCAAGAGGTGGCGAGTTTGTTGAGTTTGAGCGTTTGGTGAAGATTTGGTGAATGCTAGATGAATGGATCCATCGATTTTCAGCAACAAAGTGGATCCATGGAATGAATGGAATCTCTCGTATCATTTAGTTTTTTTTCTTGACATGAATAGAAACTAAAGATTTGAACCCTGGCCACCAGTTGGCCAACCCCTTTGTGTGTCCTCCAATCCAAGCGTTCCACGAGGTTGGACCAAGCCCTTTTAACCTGCAGGTTTTACCTTCCTTCCACAATACCATGGGGAGATATGAGCTTCCCGGAAAAAATCATGAACTTTTGCCGTGGCAAGGAATGAATAGCTGTCTCTCATTTGGAATGCTGAAATTTGGTCCACGGTGTCAATTACCACTTCCCACGACTAGTGGAATGAAACTGCATGCAACCTGCCCCATTTCAGATTTGCAAGTGGTAAGTTTCTTCTTGTTTATGGGCATGGATTACAACCTATACCATATTTTCGGGGATGGACATCCACAAATCCCAGCGGTTTAAGCTTCACCAGGGGCACCAGCGGTAACGGTTTCTTATGGTGCCATGATGCCATGCACCGAATTCTCCGGAACGGGGAAGCCGCCCTGCCCAGTAAAATCACCCACATGGTGCTCTTTGGAGACATCGGCAAGCCGAAGCAGATCATGGCTGCGTCAGGGTATCCAAGGAGGGCAGGGACTATTTCTGAACGTGGAGAGGTGCCACAAAAGTAGAAAAGGTAGAAACCCATATGGAGGTTTCGTAAAATTGGGGGCCCCCAAATCATCCAAAATTCGGCAATTTTACCACTGAATCCCAAGTTTTGGGTCTCTTTTTTGAACAATTGATATTGTGAGGTATGAACATCATGACAAGACACTGGCTTGCTGGGGTGCGATCCCATCTCTGGGTCTGCACCAAGGCTCAAAAAGAAAGGCGTCGACCTGAACAAAACGTCTGGGCCCTGATCTGCAATGGCAGGGAATGTGTTGTGGGAGTCGTGGGTCTAACATTGTCATGACGTCATTCCCTACAAAGAGGACCCCCCAGTGATTGGTTTCGAAACCCAACTGAAGATAGAATGCCACATATATCCACCATAAGAATATCCATAAATCAATATAAATCCCAGTTTCGTAAGCTTTCTGATTCTGTTGAATTGTTACCTCTAGGACTCCACACCTGCAGGTTGCACGTGAGATCCTTCTTAGACCACGATCGACCATACATCGCCTGGGGGACCAGCTGAAGATGGGTCGAAGTGCGAAGTGGGCCACGAAGGAGCTTAGATTTGGGTCATTTGCAATTGTTACTGTATATATATATATTCTATCGTTAAAAAAATATATTGTTATCATGTACTTTATTTTTTGGGTGAATCATAGGGGATACGGGGATAGCTTCGACATCCTTAGGCAAGTTCACAGGACAAAGGATAATTGAGCGTGAAATTTGGGACTGTTTGCAGACAAACTCATCCAAATAATTCTTGGAAACCCACGTTTGATCCATATTTCCAAATCTCCAAGCATATCCAGTTCTTTCTGTGTTCCATGGTCAAGCTTTGGGACGGATACTCGGACTTGGGAAGCTTGTAATGTGGGATTCACCCAATGCCATAAACCATACCAATTCATACCATTAACCAACCATGACTACGTAGATCCCAAATAGAATCAAAACTCAATATCATTGGGGATGGTTTATTTTTGGGTTCAAGCATCATTGAAGCCATAATATACTTTCGTGCAAACACCAAAGTGACTAAGTGGAATTTTGAAGCATTTTGGAAGCCGTAGTGCTTCCCCCCTTTCCAAGGCTCCCACGCAGCAGCTTGGCAGCGTGGCGGCCGAGTTCGCCAGGTGCCGATGGTCGGCAGATGATCCCGTTGTGTCCCAGACGTCGTCACGTTGTTTTTCTTTTGATATTGAGGTTTGATCCACCTGAAAAACCAGAGACCTTGGTTTACCAATTCTGGATAATTATATGATGATATGAATTATGGCAAATCATAGGCCTCTTAAAGGTGGTTCTGGAGAACCTTTGGAACCGTTATCGGCATAGACAAGGCCCAAACAGAAGCAATTGTCTAAACATTGGGTCTGTTTTGCCAATTGCTTCTATTTGAAATGAACATGGCAACTTGTCCATTTTGGTGGCTTCTGTTTGAAACAATGTTCGATATACATTTTGTATTCTATCTTAGTGTCCAGATATATGACCTTCATGGGACCGTGGGACCGCAGGTCAGCCATGCGTGACTGCGTCCACTTGGACAAGTGTGGGACCTGGGGCCCTGGGGCCCTGGGGATTCAAATAGCTTCTCCAGGTGACCCCCCATAAAAATTCCAACAAGGCTTTTTCTTTTGGACCTATCAACCAACAAGCAAATTAAGGATAATTAAGGGCTTAAGGTTTATGAAGCGGCTATCATTGGAGACTTGCAACTGCCCGTGTCTGCCTATGTCTCGGTTTCTGGCTACCTGATGACCTGAGGATTTCTGAGGATTTCTGAGGATTTCTGGTAACATGCTCCGCACATTTGTTGGAGAAAACTCATGACTACTATGCCTGCAATTGGATTTTCACGGATTTACTAGGTGTTCTGCCATAAAATTTGAGACTCAGGATCAAAGCAACCAATTTCACCAAGGAGCATGCATGGATTTTCGGAACCTTTGACTAACCCTGCTTGGCACTTTTGAATATCGTATTTTTCTTTAAACATCTCTGCTGGGATGATCCCTTGTGACTGGTTCGTATATTTCGCATGGGCTGGTTCAAACAAGATTACGGTCGGTTAGATCCGAACATCCCATTTTTGGGTATAGCCCATTCTCAGATGCACCCAAATCATGTGTATGTATATATATATATATCTTTATATATATATATACATACATGTATATGTATATGTACATTGTATATTTGTACTGTTAGTTATATTCCCACTATATCCCCATTCTTCCTACTGAAATCCAGCATTTTTCATGGTAAGTCCACCATTGGTCGATTTTCCCTAGAATTTCCCTATTTTCCGGGTTCCATCAGCTCATCATTTTGAGGCCCGGGCGACGCCTTTCGTCAGAAGAGTCGTTCAACTCCTTGGTGGAGCACTTTGGGCGGGGCCCAACATGCTTGGGGGTGGAGGAAGGGTGGAGGTTTATACGACTAATACGGTATATCCTGGGATATAACTGGGTTGTGCCGATATATGCCGATATATACTGACACAACTGGACACAACTTGGTTATAATTATTTTGGTGAAGGTTGTTAACCTTTCAAAGCTGCTACCTTTGCCCAAAAAAGTCTGTTTTTTTTGGTGAACACCTTTTAATTTTTCATTGCCCAAACTTCTCGAAAGGTTTAGCATTTGGAACCCCCAAACATGTAGCCTTTGTGTCAAACAGAAAGCCAGAAATTCGCACAATCCGAGAGATGGTAAGAACTTAATGAATGGATTTCCATTTCCTGCAGGGTTTCCCTGGATTTCAGTCAGTGAAAACCTCCCGTTTGCTGGCTCTATATGTATAATTATATATATATATATATTATATGTATAATATATATATATAGTTATATATATATATATACCCAGCAAAGACATGCACACAGTAAATCAGTTGTCTCTAAAAGGAACATTGAACATACGTATAATTTATTTGTCTCCCCAAATGGAGTGCGTTAAACAAAAAGCGTGTATGTACACGTCTATCTAACTAAGTCTCCCAGAAACCTGATCAAGCCAGCCTTGCAGGCGTTGGGCAGAAGCCTTGGAGGGTTCCTTTGGCTTGTGCCTTCTGGAGGCCAGACCCATGTCTCCGAAAAAACAGTGTGCTGAATCTAAGGGATTTACCCAACATAAAAATGGTCATTTTTACAGTTTTTCATGGGAAAACGCGGTTTTAACCCTCTGGATTTCGTGGTACCCTTGTACCACATTTAAGACACGCACACATGTTTTTTTGGTGGGAATCAACCAGCTGTTTGATGTGAAAACCCAGGCTGCAAGGGTTTGATATGACCACTTTGGATGGCCAAGCTGGTTTTACTTTTGAGGGTCAAATATTTGGCAAAGGCAAACCATAATTCATCGCCTATTTGGCAACTTTAAAGCTTTGTGAGCCTGGTTGACAGTAATTTGGTTCTACTGTACCTTGTTTGAAGAGATGAGTTTGGTTGGCATTTTTAATCCAGAAACCATTGTACAGAACCCATCCCAGAGAGGTTTAGGACCTGCATCAGGTATCCAGACTTGGTCTTCTTGTCAATTGATAGGGTTGGAGAAAGGCTGGGAAAGCTCAATTGTGGAGCCTGTACCCAGTTTCCCAAGATTTACAAAACTTTTTTTTCACAACCCACTTAGGTGGCACAGTTCATGACAGCTCCTCCCAACGATGTCATGAGATAAGGAGACCATGTAAAATCACCCGCCTCTGCCAGGTGATGCTACTGGATGTCCCAACGACCGAACGATTCATCAACGATTGCGTGTCTTTTCACTTCGACATTGTCCAATGACCGGCTGCCAAAGGAGCGGCTCAAAGGTTTCAAGGGACAAAGAGGGATAGGATATTTTTGAGCCACGCTCAAATAGGGTATTTTCCATTGTAAAATATCCTGATATCCTATTAGTATGTCCCCTGAACCAATGGGTGAGTACATCTTGGCTCACGGGTGGTAGTCATGTCTGGTAAAGGTCGTGATGCCCTGGAGGGTATCCCCGAACCCATGCTATCACATGTTGATTGATTACGTAGAAACTATATAAGAGCCCAGCGCTTCCCAATAGTTTTTCTTCAATAAGTGACGTGAACATGGAAAATCCACCAATTCCTTCCGATTTCCTGTTGATTTCCCTATCAACAACTCTCTCCATTGCCAGCCGTGAGAACCAATGAATTGATAGTTTCCTTTGAAATTCCCAATTAGACATGCCGGTCACAACATCAGATTTCAGTATATATATATATACATACACAACGGATGATCATATTCTCATGATGTCCGATATCCGATGACAAAAAGTATCAGATATCTTCCTGTGGGATTCCATGGCTGCCAACCGAGGCCTGTCACGACAGTACATGACGTCTCCTGTGGCCTTTGCCATGGGTGCCTCGGACCGATCCAAGTGAAGCAACCTATGCAACCTCAAAAAGATAGACAAGTAGACCATCATCAAATTAGTAGGGATCTACTTGATTTCTACTTGTCTATCTTTTTTTCTTGAGTATACACGTGATTTTTTCACACGCCAGATGGACGTTGGAACCCAATTTCACGTGGGAAAGAACCAAGTTGGATTTGAGTTGGAACTCTTGCAAGACATGAAGCGTTCTGTTTGGAATCGATGGCTCCCCATGGTTTGAGTTGGTGAATATTCCCTGCAAATTCCCTCGGTCTATTCCAGCAGGATCCAGCCAGTACAAGTCGCATCTGATAAAAACGTATAGTTGTCAAGACCTGTCTTACATGCCTAGACAATAATGATAATACATGATAATACTAGTAATAACACAACTACACACATCCAAGATTATGTGAATGCCTCTCAAGGAATCTAAATATAGGTTGGTTTGATTTGATGAAGCGTAGCAATTGAGATGCATTTCCTTGTCTCGGGTGCTGCACTGGTGGCCCTTGCCCTTGATGAATTCAAGGAAAGTCTGCAAAGGCTGTAAAGTTTATGACGCAATTCCTGGCAACTCAGATCGGCGTGACGAGATTCAGACAAAGACTCTTTTCAGAAGATGGTTCACAGATTTCTGAGGACTTTGCGTCCCCAGTGAAACTTCAGATGGTGACAGAATTTTGCCCACCTGGTGAGGAGCAGAGCGTATGATCTCTGCATCGATGATTTGATTGCACTGGAGTCACTGGAGAGCTTAAGAGTCCTTTGAGTCCTAATGTCACAGACCAACATGACACCGTTGCACCATGCCCGGCGGAGGGGACATGTTGAAAGCGTGCGGCTCTTGCTTGAAGCGGGTGCTCATAAGAATGCGCTTCTGCATAGCCTGAAGGCATGACCCCCATTGCTTGAGGCAGCTGCTCCACGCAATCATGGTGCCACAGGATTGTTTCTTGCAGCTCGCTGTGGCAATCTTGAGGTTGCGCGCTATTTTTTGGAAGCTGGCACTGACAAAAAGATCGAGCCGTGATTGAAGATACAACATCATTAATAGTTACAGCTCGCTATGACCATCTTGATGTTGTCTGTTATTTGATGGAGGGTTGGCGCCAACAAGAACGATGCATCCAGGGGCACTGACTGATGCAGATTTTCTTTGATTTCAAATTTGGTTCCGAAGTGCCCCAACTGAAATCTGAAGTTCGAGCAGTTCTGCCAGCGGCATTGATGAACGGTCTCCTGCGTCCAGCAACAAACTCGCCAACCAATTTGCACATTGTGTGATTTTCAAGTTCCGAAAATGCCTGTGCCAAACTAGCAGTGGGAAAAAACAACATGGTTCCATAGGTTCCATTCATGAAATCATGAGATACGCTAATGTCTTGCACGGTTCCTTGCGATTTGTTTGCATTTTTCAGCGGTGGACCAACCTTCCCAAGTCATCGGGCAACTCGTCAGGGGAAAGTGGTTCACAAGCATGCAAGCTAGCTGTTGTTTCGTCGATAGTAAACGGGCTAAACAACTTGTTTGGATAGTTTCATTTAGTTTCATTTAGTTTCATACTTCACTCTTATCGCATAAATGTTGCCAAGCTGTGGGAATATAACATCCACAACATCCAGCTACAAAGGCATCTAACTGGATTGTAGCCACACAGCTATTTGAAGTGTTTTAGTGTTTGAATCAGATGTGTTTCCCACGGTTTCTTCGATTTCTTCCACTCAACGGAACATCCTTTCGAACAGCCAGGTGCAGCCATGGCAGGGCTGATGCCGGCCAACGTGAAGTGACTGGGCACTTGATGGGGTGAAGCATCAGAAAATTGGGAGATTCAGATGGTTTCACCATGGGGATAGCAACTTGAGATCAGAGTAAAACGTGTAGAAAGGGACGTGGCATATAATGGGGATCTAAATGGGCATATGCAGTAAAACCAACCAAAGCGAGTTGAAACATACGCATATATACGTACATTCCACCACCAAGGTTTAGTTTCGTTCTGGGGTTCTTCAATATGATCCGGGAACGGATTTGCAAACACAAACCGTAATGGGAATACAGTGAAAATCTACAATGGGAAAGCAAGACCAACCATTGCATGGGAATATATATTTATGTATACATGTATATAGGTATGTATAATTATGTATATGTATTTATAGACACCTATGTATACACATGCCGTATATAAACATATACATAAAGATAGCTATCATATATTATACGACCGTATATGATTCCGTGTCTCGTGTTCGCGGCCTCCCCCCAACCCCCACCACTTCCACGGGGGGGATACATAGACATATACATACTGCATACGTATATATATATATATATGTATGTATACTACTTACATATATTTGGATATAACTTACATATACATATAGATACATCCATTTATAATTGTATAATTTTGTATATATATATATATCCATATACATATAGGGACCATCAACGTCTCGGGGGGAGGGGGGCACCACCAGACGCTGGCGTAAACAAAAAACGATTGGAACAAATTGAACAAACGATGATAATCCACTGGATTTTGCGGTTCTAAAGTTTGAGGCAATCCTGAATCAGTGTTTTGAGTTGCTTTGTGTAGTTTGGACGCCTCCAAAATCTCGCAGGGCATATGGATGTGCATGGAAATGTTTTTCTTGGCCACAAAGTGGCGATTTTAATAAGGAACCCCAGCAAATTTGGATTATTTACGCATAAAATTTCAGACAGACCCACTTGGTTTGTCACTCCATTTGATCAGAGCTAGCAAATCGCTAAGGGCGGTTCAGACGTATCCCGAACAGGGCAAGTACTGCCGTGTGATCAACCAACATTTGGTGAGGCGAGGACTTGATTGGATTGAAGATTCAGCCGGGATCCCCCGAAACCCTTGAAGAGCCAACCAAGAACTGATATAGCTAAAATCTAAAATGGTGAAACTTCTAAATTCCTTAATGGATGGTTTAAGTTTAAGACTTAAGACATCTTAAGACTCAGAATGACAAAATTGGTGGGTCCATTTCTACCGGATCTTTTGGCCGTTTTTTTTGATCCATTTTAGCAGGCGCAAGTACTCGGTGCGTTTTGCGGAGTTGTCGGACTTGGAGAGCTCTTCGGCCACATTCTTTGGGCAGAATTTGGGTGGCGGGGTTGGATTTCCGATAGGAACACAGACATTGACCATTTGCAAGGTTTGAAACCATGTTTTCAGCCAAAACCGTTTTTTTTCTCACAACTCAACCATTTTGAATAGATTCACCTGTGTGCAAGCGTCGTCAAAGGGATGTTTTTCAGACCTTGCAATTTGCTTGGTGTGAAGCATGGCACCCTGAAGATACGGTACTACTTACCTATGATCAGACATGTCAACCTGGATAAATAAATATATATATAATTATATACACACATATTGGCTGATCACTTAGGGAGTGGTACCCAAAAAGTGACATTCTGCTATACAATTGCTTCCCCAACTACACTAGCCAGGGGTTGATTGCCCCACAGTTCAAATCAATCACTGACAAAGTAGGAGAATCCGCCAAGCTGGTCAGTCATGATTTAGTTGGTTTCCATCCTGGGGTGATCCCAATTAACTGCCATATTCGTTGGGCTAGTTCACCCCACCAGAATAGAAAGAGATTTAGCGATGATACCACCAGTTTTTTTTGATACCATCATTTTCCATTTTTTTTTGGATTGCCAAACCCTCGAGTACAACCTCAATGAACCTCATTTTTCACTAGAGTTGAACTGGGCCTTGCTCCACTAATCTCTGTAGGCCTGCTAGCCCTTGAGCAATTGGCCTGGGCCGAAAATTTGCGAGTGCCTTGGATTTCTTGGCATGGCACGAAGTAGTTCCGATTCAAAGCACAGAATGGGTTGATTGATACAGAAGTACCCCACAATGAACAACCGATGGCACCCCTAAACTAGGTACTTCGTGCTAAGACATCATTGTCAAGGGCCTTTCACCTAAAACCTGACCCATTTCATCCAGATCAAGTCCGATGTGTCACCTACCAAGGGCGTGGTTGTTAAAATTTAGTTACCCCAGTCTGGTTGGTCCAAACCATTTTACCCTTGGAGGACCATTGGAGGACATCATAATCAATTGCACATGGTACCATGGTGTTCGTGGGTGATTGTATGATATTGTATGTCCTCATGGTGTCTCTATGTTTCGGCCTTTTCTCCCTTGGAACCGCCAGAAAATTACGGACCCCGGAAATGCGATGGTTTGATATCCCCAAATGACAATCGCGGATCAACCAATTTGCAGTGCAGCTAGCCTGGTCTCTTGGTGAACAGCTCACCATTTTCTCAATTTGATCTATACCACGGTAGCCTCTTCGACCACTTTTTGGAGGCTTCATAAAGAGCTTTGTGATGCTTTGTGAACACCGGGTACATCAAACAAGCCAGGTAACTGTGGTACAGAGCGCCGTTGAACCATTGGGGAATCCCACCTGGTGAAGGGCCAAATCAATCACTGTTTCGCCCCTCTCCCCGTAACAGCCAATAGCTAGATGATGCCCCAATCACGAATAGCAAATCATACATGAATCAGTATATGATCAGATGTAATACGATACATCATACTGATCATATTAATCTACGAATCATATAATAATTCCACCAATCACCAGAGATGCAATGGCAATAGGGCAATAGGGCAATAGGGTAACCCCAAATTTGATAATTTGATGGTTAGTCATCATTTTCACCACTTAATGGCCATGGAGGGGGGTATACGCCAATTTCAGATGCAAGCATTTGTGCACGACATTATTGGATGATCCTCCGAAACCTGTTGGTTTGTCATTATTCCATCCATTAAAATTGCTTTCTCATGGGCCCCATTTTTCGAACAAACCCACATATCATATTGTTGGTTGTAACATCCCAGCAAAATCCCCATGATTTCCCACAAATGGTTGATTGGTAAAGTACTCCCATCATATACCGCATATCACAGGACAACAGCGCAATTTGGGCGGATGTACGATCCCTGCAAGCACAACGGCATTGTCTCCCATTAACTTGCAAATTTATGGGTACATATATATATATATATACACATACATATAATCATATATATATATAGTTATAATATACACACACATATATATATATATAGAGACTCCAACGTCCATCCCATAAGGCCACTTCTGAAGTGTTGAAAACGCGCTTAGAGACCTCACCCACCACCAACTTGGCACGGAGACCTGGGAGACCTGGGAGACCTGGGAAAGGGTCGGGATTTGGGGATGGTTTAGGGGGCCCCAGAGAAGACAGCTCGGTTGGTAGAACTGTTTTGGGGTTTGTACATGTTTATATTGGATAGATCTAAAGTTAGATGGGATTAGAAAGCAACTTAATACTTGGGGGCCCCTTCTGGTAGAAGAATTACTTTAATTCACTCAGATGGGAATTACGTGAACTTCTGAAATTGCGTGGTTTGTTGGGCAGTAGATGTATAACATTTAGGATTTTTCAGCCCCAGGCGATGGATTTTGGAGGATTTGGATCACTCAAGCGCAAACAGGATACATTTTCCGAACATGATTGGTATTTGCACTACATCCCATGTCACACCTCAAGTTGCCATTTTTGGGTAGCCGGCATCTCCCTTAGAGAGCCCTGATGCGGAAGACTGAGGTTTGCGTGATGGATGGCAAAGCTGGCAACCCAGCAGTGCTGCCTTGTGCACCGCTGTCTGACGTTCCCCCACCGCACCCTCCCTACAGCTAACTACCATTGCCTCAGGGATTCATCCCATCGTTTCTTGGATAAATCCTGTCAAAAATCCACCAAACTCACTACTTTGCTTCACTGCCAGCTCCCGGTCGTCCCTCCCCCCGGCAGAATCTCAGGTTGTTGCAGTGCTGTACATGCAGCGCATCGCTGCCCTGAGCGATGTAGAGAATGAGACGTGCCTTGGTACACTTGGGGTATCTGACTGGGTGCTTCTGGGTGAAATATGATACTACACATGCCTGGATCAGATGGCAATCCCACTTGCTGAGGAGTAAAGATGGTTGCAGGGTAGCTGTGTTTAGGAACGATCACTGCCAACTCGGATGATCGTCCAACGCTTTGCCGGGAGTCCTTGGTACCAGTCATGGAACTCCTGGGGCTGTGGGTCCAGGGACCCCAGAAATTGAACCTGGAATGATCTTGAAGTGCCCATGTCTTGGCACGGTGTGTTGAAATACAACAATGGTTTCAAGCACTTGTGTGCCTTTTGTGTCCCGTTCCTACTTGGAAAGATGGTATGGAACCCAACTGACCTCTGTTTTCGAGACTTTGCCCCATGAGATGGGGTTGTTCACCGAAATGGGGGTCATGCGGTTTCCAGGACCTAGACCTAGACTTTCACGATTGGGATAGGTCGGATAGGTGGAACAATGGTGGAACCTGTGGAGCCTCCAGCCCGTTTCCCCATCGAGGTTTATGGAAATCTCCAAGATGCATCAGCCAGTGCGAAAGCTCAGAGTTTTTGGGGGTCATTGGTTTGCAGCATTTGCATTATCTTCAGCCCTGTAGAACACTGTAGAATGATGCTTCATAGGAAGGCTATGGGGTCAACCTAGGCTATACCGCCTCGCTTCTTGGGAGATGTTGATTGATTCCCCATGACCGTTTGCAGGACATCATTCAAAGGCTATGAGTTTGGGAGACACTGAGACACTGATGTCCCGTTGCCACCTGGTTGATGGGCAGGCGATGCTAGATGGCCACTCGCAAACCGACCCAAAACTCTATTTTGATCGAAATCCAAAAAAAAACAAAACATATCCCCAAGAATCACCATCAATTTTCCCCAATCTTTAGGAACCTTTGCCATAGATTTCTTTTTGAGACATCAGCTGCCGCAACGGCTCAGGAGGGCCGTATTCTACAGCTGATTGCCATCGCCACCCACCCAGAAGTGAGCAAGATGGGCATCGGCTACGAGTTGAGGTCCTTCGCGTCAGGGGCCCCACGGTCCTCCAGGCTGTAAGATATCTGTAGGCATAGATCATCTGGTGGTTTCAGTTGCATCTCTGAAAAAAAAAACCTGCCAACAAAAACATACAAAAACATGATCATCTCAGACATCTGGTTGACGTCAAGAATTTCCTTCCCAACAATATTCCAACATATTCCAACACTCTGCAGAAACCTTGGTTTAGCGGTGGATTCAGCGACAGAACGAGGCTTCATCTGGGTCGACTGGATCCCAGTGTAGACTTCGTGGTGGGCGTGGGGCCACCTGGGACAAAGGAATGAAGGGCTTCTGATGGGATAGGACATGAAATCAGTGGCACATCCAAGGGCTGGTTTTGGGGGGACCCTCCGTCATGAAACACGGCTGGCTGCAAAATCCCCGCACGAAATGGAGGTTTATAGCTTGGAACATCATCGAACGAAATGGTGGATTTTCCAGCAAGCGATGTTTGATTACCAGAGGGTATACATCCCCCAACAAATCATTTGT
>CAMXCT020002060.1:42500-102500 GCA_947184155.2 Cladocopium goreaui
ATGTATGTATATACACATAGATACCCATATCCATATGGTTGTTTGTATCTTTGCTCATGTGGTGAAGTGCCAATCTCCACCCAACTCTAAGCAAGATCGCGGCTGTAAACACCAGAAATTGGTTTGTGTGAAAAAGTACACCCCGAAAAGCCCGTGGTTTATCATCATGTTCACCAGGAGGTTGGCAATAAAATGGGGGTACACACCATGTTCCCTATGCATACTGTGGATGGTTGCGAAATCCTGCACCAGTTGGTAGATGGTTTCTCCATCCCATGACAAAAACCCAAATCATAGTCCCAGTGTTTCATCATAATCACAGCTATTGTCGGTATGATAGTTACAAAACCTGTTTTTCTCTTGTAACTTAGTTATCCCCATATAAAACTGTTTTTCTTGATAGTTACCCCCATATAAATCGCTGTTTCAAACATTTATTTCTGGATTTTTCGGTTGCCGGATGGCTTGATCCACGGCTGCCGATTTCCGATTTGTCGCTCCAGGTTCCAAAGGCCAAGGTGGAGGTGCCCAGCATCGAAGTGGTGGCGCAGATTCTGGAGGAGTTGGATTACAAGCCACTTGGCGACCACAAAATGATGGGCTTTTCAGGGGGAAATCTGGGGAAAATGATGGAAGATCTGGGGAAAGTGATGGGTTTCAATATGGGTTTTAATATGTTTTCCATGCATTTTATTTGATGTTTATTTCACATCAAGCCTTATGGTTTTATCATCTAAAATGGTGGATTGAACCAGGAATAATGGGGATCACACGAGGATATCATGGGAATATATGGCCAACACTTGGGTCTGCTATGGCGATGAAAATCATGTAGACTCCTGGGGTTGCGGTATATATATATATATATATGGGGATATTCCAAGAATCCCTCAGCAGTATCTTTTTTTGGCGCTTAGCGTATAATTTGAGTAGTGAACCTAGTGATTAGTAGGATTATCGCGGTATTTTTTTTTTTAAATTATTGGCATACACGTATAATGATCAAAGGCTCTAGATGAGAAACTTCCGAGGTACGGATTTCTGCAAAGCAACGAATGACACCACCTGGTTTTTGTGGTGGTGTCAGTCCAAGCGTTTTGAAGGATTTTGGACCAATATTGGATACCCTCAGGTAAACGACAGATGAGGAAGTCCATGGGTTTCCTCTTCGAAACATGATCTACAAATGGTGGATGGGAACATGTTCATTTGCCGGGTAAACCCAATGCCATACTCCCAATTGGGATTTATGAGATTGAGTGAACAAATGGAGATGTGGGTTACTTTGGCAAATGTTTTGTGAACGCCCGATTTGGGGGGTAACTTTGTCAATTTCAGGGTATTATAAACCATGGTCCCATATTTGGGTCTATCATTCGGTGTTTTCCACATCGCGATAGACCCCAAGAAAATGGTGAAACACGATGGGATGTTTGTTTTTGGATGCTGCAAGCCAGCCCTGGCCATCTAAATGGCCATCCATTCAATTTAGGGTATTCTTTCCCGTGCCAAATTGAAATATGATATGTGCTGGTATGGGGATGCTGGAGTACCCACAAGAATGGGCTGTTTTAGCCTACGAAACAATGACTAGCGAAAATCAGTGGCTCCCTTTGGTCCGCTCACAGGTTTCATCCATGTGGGTTGGATATCCCACACAGTTGGGGCTGTTTTGGGGATGAAGATGTACCGAACAAATACCGAACGCAACAAAGGTGATAGTTCAGGGTCCCTCGCCATGGCCTCATCAAAAATCACTTAGGGTTCACGTCTGCCAGCGCTGTGGCTGAATTTTGAGGCTTGACCGAAATGATCTGCACAAGGGCTTCTTTGACTATGGCCTGGATTCGTTTGGACCTAAGCCCCACCAGGGAGAGTTCTTAAATTTGTCATCCCAAGGTCAGCCTTTCAGTTCGGGACTGGCAGGAAAATTCCATTGGAATTCCCCCCAAAGATCACTCATTTACAACGTCTGTTGGATTCTTTTAGATTCTAAAAAGAGGATTTCATAGCCCACCACCCAAAAGATGGCAAAAAATATACCAAATTTCATTTAAACTTAAACCCTAAATCCATACCAATTTATCTATTTGTTTATGAAGGTTGGCTCAGCCCCTCCGAGGCTAGAGTTGATCCGTGTGCGCAATCGCTTGAGCAGCTCCTTCCGGCTGGACCTACCGGTGCGCCCTGCGGCTTTTTGCCCATTTGGAGGTTTTCCTAAGTCATGGGGGTACCCGGTACCCCAAAATAGATGATTTATCATGGAAACCCCAATTAAAATGGATGAGAACTAGGGTTACCCCCATGACTTTGGAACACCCCATTTAGTTATGGACATAGTAATCTACCTTGGATATATTTGGATTGTTTGGCAGGGTCGGTATCAAAGTTGGCGACATGACACCTGGAACTGGAACGCATGGAGTTTGTCAATAGGGTACACCTGGGGATCTCATGGTTTGATCAGATCCTACGTACTTTGTTCACTGGTTGAAACTTAACAGCTAGCAGAGCAACGAAGATCTGTGGGTCGGTGATTTGGAGCGATAACCCGAATCCCGATGAAATCGCTATAATATACTCCCACGTTCTCTCGCCTTTCTGAAATCATTCATCCGCAAAATTTGATGTTAACATTCATTTATATAATATAGTATTTACATAGTAATATAGTATTAAACAAAACACCATGAAGGTGGGTCCACGTTTTTTTTTCCCATTTTTGAGCGGTGACCATGTTTTATTTCAGACAATTTGTGCACGGTAACAGCCAGGGTCTTGTGCCCGCTCAGGCGACGCTGCTGTTGGATTTCCCAACTGTCAAGGAGTCTCCCTGGCGATGCTGCACATTCCATGGTCTGGTCCATGAAAGGAAGAAAGAAAAGAAAGAAAGAAAAGAAAGAAAAGAATGAAAAGAAAGAAAGAAAAGAAAGGAAAGAACAGAAAGAAAGAAAAACAAGAAAGAAAAGAAAGAAACATAAATCAAGACAGAAAGACGGAAAGACATCTTGAATGAAACCCTGAATGAAATCCTAAATGAAAGCCGAAATAGAATCGTAAAAGAAGCTCTAAATGAAACCCTAAATGAAACCCTAGCTGAAACCTAAATGAAGCCCGGAATGACACCTTAAATGAAACCTTAAACGAAACCTTAAATGACACCTTAAATGAACCCTCAAATGAACCCTTAAATGACACCTTAAATGAAACCTTAAATGACACCTTAAATGAAACCTCAAATGACACCTTAAATGAAACCTTAAATTAAGCCTTAAATGCAACCTTAAATGAAACCTTAAATGCAACCTCAAATGAAACCTTACATGCAACCTTAAATGAAACCTTAAATGAAACCTTAAATGAAACCTTACATGCAACCTTAAATGAAACCTTAAATGAAACCTTAAATGAAACCTGAAATGAAACCTGAAATGAAACCTTAAATGACACCTTAAATGAAACCCTAAATGAAACAACGACAACAACAACAACAACAACAAGAACAACAACAACAACTTTAGCTTCAACTTTAACTTCTTCTATCATTCCTGTGACTGGAAATATTGTTTTTTTGATCCTAATGACAACTGTTTTGATCTCCAGACAATAATATTTTTTGATCCCAATAATATTTGTTTGATCCGTTGCCCCCATGACAAAACAAATTGCAGTGGGAGTTCTTACACACACACAAGTCTTTTTACTTCCTGAAACGATCGATTCTTCTCAGACATCACATATGTTTTAATAATATGTTCATAAATAGTGTCCATGATCCATGGCTGATCACTCTGGCCACAATAGCTTCTGGGTGGCCAGAGACGCAGCACATAGCTATGGAAACCGGTGCCTTCTGCTACATAGAACCACCAATTAATTGTCACTGGAACTGCGGACCTGAGTCCTATCAATTCTTGCTGGCTGAGTAGTGCTCAGGCCCAGAAATAGGCTTGGAGGGCAATATACCAGGGGTTCTGTAGATTTTTGCGGTCCCAGTAGGGCCTTGGCATATCTCAGAATTTGTAGTACTTCAACGGACAGGTGTTTCTACTAACCCTAGGTGCCTGAACCCCGAATAATAGATGGTTATATATATAATGGACCCCGCCCACATAGAATATAGAATTGAAATTTTGGCTTCCCAGGGCATCCCCATAATTGAACTTGAAAACATTTACTTAGAATACAGTTGACGTCAAAAAACCTATACTTAGAATATCGTTGGGCCATATAAATTCTTTCACTTTTCCAGACGAATTCGTCATTTTTCCATAGAAATTCTTCACTTTTCTTTATAAATCCTTCACGTTTCCATACAAATACAAACTCTTCACTTTTCCATATTTTTGCCATACAAATTCTTTCACTTGTTCAGTCAAATTGATCATTTTTCCATGTATTTATATGTATATATATATTTTAAGAAATCATTCGCATTTCTATACAAATTCTTCACTTTTCCAAGCCTGAAAAAATCATTTTTTAAATACAATATGAAAAGAAATTGATCATTTCGGGGCACCTTTTTTTGTTTGTTAAAACGTTCTAGTTTACGGACTTCAGACATCCAGGGGTGCTTCTCCCCAAAGGGAATTACGTATATGATATATTATATTGATATATACCCTTATACTTTTACATGAAAGATACCCCATTCCTTGCAGAACTACATACATAGAATATAGGTCCCCAATGAAAATAGCTAACCATTCCTTTGGGAACACCAACTAATTCCAGTAGTTTCATTGCAAACTATTTTTTTTCCATTGTTCTCCGACACCGTTCGTGGGGGGTACCCTTCGGTGAGCTTGAAAAACTCAGTTTTTTTAATTCAATATATAAAAAAAATGATCATTTCGGGGGACCTGTTTTTTTGTTGAAACGTTCCAGTTTAGGAACTTCAGATATCCAGGATTGCTGCTACCCAAAGGGAATTACGTATATAATAATTATACATGAAGGGGACCCTATTGCTTGCAAAACTACATACATAGAATATAGGTTTCCAGTGAAAAATATTCATCATTTTTTGAAGGAATGCCACCTAAGTCCATTAGTTTTCATTGCAAACTGTTTTTTTTTTCATAGTTCTCCGACACCGGTCGTGGGGGGTACCCTTCGGTGAGCTTGAAAAACTCATTTTTTTAATACAATATGAAAAGAAATTGATCATTTCGGGGGAGCTGTTTTTTTGTTGAAACGTTCTAGTTCACGGACTTCAGACATCAAAAATTGCTGCTCCCCAAAGGGAATTACGTATATAATAATCATACATGAAGGGGACCCTATTCCTTGCAGAACTACATACATAGAGAATAGGTCCCCAGTGAAAATATTCATCATTTTTCTAAGGAATGCCACCTAAGTCCATTGGTTTTCATTGCAAAATAGTTTTTTATTTTTTTTCATAGTTCTCCGACACCGTTCGTGGGGGGTACCCTTCGGTGAGCTTGAAAAACTCATTTTTTTAATACAATATGAAAAGAAATTGATCATTTCGGGGGACCTGTTTTTTTGTTGAAACGTTCCAGTTTAGGAACTTCAGACATCCAGTATTGCTGCTCCCCAAAGGGAATTACGTATTTAATAATTATACATGAAGGGGACCCTATTCCTTGCAGAACTACATACATAGAAAATAGGTCCCCAGTGAAAATATTCATCATTTTTTAAAAGGAATGCCACCTAAGTCCATTGGTTTTCATTGCAACATATTTTTTCATAGTTCTACGACGCCGGTCGTGGGGGGTACCCTTCGGTGAGCTTGAACAGATCATTTCTTTAACGCAATATAAAAAGACATTGATCATTTCGGGGGACCTGTTTTTTTGTTGAAACGTTCTATTTTAGGAACTTCAGACATCCAGGGTTGCTACTCCCCAAACGGAATTACGTATATCATATACACCCTTTTGAGTGGAAGAGATAAAATTCCTTTCAGAACTACATACATAGAATATAGGTCCCCGGTGAAAATATTCATTCATTTTATTGGCTTTCATTGCAAAAATATGTGTTTGGTCATAGTTTCCCGACACCGGTCGTGGGTGATACCCTTCGGTGAGCTTGAAAAACTCATTTTTTTAATTCAATGTATTAAAAAAAAATCATTTCGGGGGACCTGTTTTTTGCGGACTTCAGACATCCAGGATTGCTGCTCCCCAAAGGGAATTATGTATATAATAATCATACATGAAGGGGACCCTATTGCTTGCAAAACTACATACATAGAATATAGGTCCCCAGTGAAAATATTCATCAATTTTTGAAGGAATGCCACCTAAGTCCATTAGTTTTCATTGCAAAATAGTTTATTTTCATAGTTCTCCGACACCGGTCGTGGGGTTACCCTTAGGTGAGTTTGCAAAACTCATGTTTTTAATACAATATGAAAAGAAATTGATCATTTCGGGGGACCTGTTTTTTTGTTGAAACGTTCTAGTTTACGGACTTCAGACATCAAAAATTGCTGCTCCCCAAAGGGAATTACGTATATAATAATCATACATGAAGGGGACCCTATTGCTTGCAAAACTACATACATAGAATATAGGTCCCCAGTGAAAATATTCATCAATTTTTGAAGGAATGCCACCTAAGTCCATTGGTTCTCATTGCAAAATATTTTTTTATTTTTTTTTCATAGTTCTCCGACACCGTTCGTGGGGGGTACCCTTCGGTGAGCTTGAAAAACTCATTTTTTTAATACAATATAAAAAGAAATTGATCATTTCGGGGGACCTGTTTTTTTCTTGAAACGTTCCAGTTTAGGAACTTCAGATATCCAGGATTGCTTCTACCCAAAGGGAATTACGTATATAATAATTATTCATGAAGGGGACCCTATTCCTTGCAAAACTACATACATAGAATATAGGTCCCCAGTGAAAATATTCATCATTTTTTAAAGGAATGCCACCTAAGTCCATTGGTTTTCATTGCAAACTAGTGTTTTTTCATAGTTCTACGACGCCGGTCGTGGGGGGTACCCTTCGGTGAGCTTGAAAAACTCATTTTTTTAAATACAATATGAAAAGAAATTGATCATTTCGGGGGACCTGTTTTTTTGTTGAAACGTTCTAGTTTACGGACTTCAGACATCCAGGATTGCTGCTCCCCAAAGGGAATTACGTATATAATAATCATACATGAAGTGGGCCCTATTCCTTGCAGAACTACATACATAGAAAATAGGTCCCCAGTGAAAATATTCATCCATTTTTTCAGGAACACCACCTAATTCCATTAGTTTTCATTGCAAAATAGTTCTTTTCTCATAGTTCTCGGACACCGGTCGTAGAGGGTAGGTACCCTTCGGTGAGCTTGAAAAACTCATTTTTTTAAATACAATATGAAAAGAAATTGATCATTTCGGGGGACCTGTTTTTTTGTTGAAACGTTCTAGTTTACGGACTTCAGACATCCAGGATTGCTGCTCCCCAAAGGGAATTATGTATATGATAATTATATAACCTTATACATGGAAAAGATCAAATTCCTTGCAGAACTACATACATAGAAAATAGGTCCCCAGTGAAAATATTCATCCATTTTTTCAGGAACACCACCTAATTCCATTAGTTTTCATTGCAAAATAGTTCTTTTCTCATAGTTCTCGGACACCGGTCGTAGAGGGTAGGTACCCTTCGGTGAGCTTGAAAAACTCATTTTTTTAAATACAATATGAAAAGAAATTGATCATTTCGGGGGACCTGTTTTTTTGTTGAAACGTTCTAGTTTACGGACTTCAGACATCCAGGATTGCTGCTCCCCAAAGGGGTGAAATATGGTGCAATATGGGTGATATTTTGATAATTCAAACGAAAATTAGTGGGGTGAAAAAAATGAAACATGACCATTTATGTTCATTTATGTTGCGGTATGGGTGATATGTTGATAATTCAAAGGATTTTAGTGGGATGACAATTTGAAAAATGACCATGTATGTCCATTTATGCTGCAATATGGGTGATATTTTGATAATTCAAACGAAAATTAGTGGGGTGAAAAATTGAAAAATATCCATTTATGTCCATTTATGCTGCAGTATGGGTGATATGTTGATAATTCAAATGGGGAGAAAACACATGAGCACGAAATGGGGGCATATTCTAAGTGGAGTTACGGTCGAGTTCAACTGCATAATTGGAAAAACGGATATTCTAAGATAACGGGGTAGATTATAGTTATATAAGATTGGCCGGTTATTATCCAATCTGATCAATCTATTCTTGGTCATTAATTGACCATCTATCTTGGAGGACTTGGCTGATCAGCTGGACCGAGACAGAGGATTAGGTGCTGCTGGATATGTTAACTGTTAGAGTGGACCTTGTGGGGAACATCGATATTCCTACCATAGCGATATTGCCACCACGGCTGGGATTTATGGATGTTCATCATGTTCATCATGTTCATCCCCTTCCAATGATGGCGAAATCTCGAGCCATGGCCGCCATGGCCATATCCCACAAAAAGAGCTGCTGGTCATCATTGGGTGTTTTCGACGTCGAAGCATGTCGAAGCCAGATTCCGAAGAGAACGAGCCATCATGGATGGAACTTGTGGATGTGGATGAATACCCCTGCCATCCCCTGCCACAACAGGATCCACATACTTTACAAGTGCTTGAAAAGGGATAGACATGCCCTGCCAGGTGATCCGATGGAGTCGCTGAGTGCGGAATCCGATAGCGAGGTGTGCAGATGAACTTCGGATGGTGAAACAACTTGTTCTTCCCAGGAACTAGTGGGGATGTAGTGGGCATATAATGGGGATATCATCTGCTTATAAATATGATATATATATATGTGTATATATATATAATGGTGTTATGCTGGTGATATGTGCATGGATTATATGCCCATAAAGGAGCATGATCATCAGTCATTTAACGCAGATCTATATACCCATAATATGGATTCCCAGTATGGGATGAATGACATCATTCTCCCGACAAATCCACATACTAGTAGATGTTTTAGTACCAATATGGATATGGGGTGTCCTTTGATCAATTATACACCCCAAATGGATCCTTTAATACGATTGGTTTAGTGATGGATATGATATACACCTAAATTTATATAAATCATCAATTATACACCCCAAATGGATCGTTTAATACTATAAGTTTAATATGGATCGTTTTGTCCACATTGCTATGGCTAAAAGCATAGCCATACC
This sequence comes from Cladocopium goreaui, assembly GCA_947184155.2. Lineage (NCBI taxonomy): Eukaryota > Dinophyceae > Suessiales > Symbiodiniaceae > Cladocopium > Cladocopium goreaui. The sequence continues at coordinate 51,687 of CAMXCT020002060.1, forward strand.
GGTCCCATGCGGAACTGGCAGGCAGAACAGGAGCTCAGTGGATGGGAAGGAGCAGGGCTTCTCAGTTTCCTTCGTGAGATGAGTTAAGACAATGATGGATCTAGCTGAATAAGAAAGGACTCAACTTAACTATCAATGATGTTTACAGGATGACGGGAATCAGACAAATGACACGATTGTTTGAGGTTGCTGAATTTTGCTATGATTCACGGATGGATGTTTAGTTTTGGGCTTCACTCTGCTTTCCACACAACCTGTCTAGATGATGAGCATCTTTATGAAGCCATGACGCCCCTGCCAGACAGGACCAAGAATTCTGTGTCGATTTGTACCCCATTCTGGGGTCAAACGTCTATGACCCCTGCGAAGTGGGTACTGTGCCCTCTGCTAATCAAACATGACAATGGAAACTCCACCATTTGTAGATGATTTTCCCATTAACGCCTCCATTTATAGGGGATTTCCCAGCTAGCCACGTTCCAGAGGGTAATTCAAATTCTATTCCTCCCAAGAGACAAGAAGACTGTTGATATCTGAAGTGTGGGCCCCAGTATGAAACTTCATAATTAAACATTGTGATCACTGCCGATTAATTGGTGCCCGTGGTAACTGACAACACCCAAACAATGAATGGGTCTGGAGTCTGGAAGATGATTTTCGTATGGTAATGTCTTGGTTTCATCCAAACTTTTACCTGTGCAAAGTTTCATTTATTGATACCTACCGCAAACCAAATTGCAAACCCAATGATAGAAAGGAATCGAAAGAAGTCCAATTCCAATGTGACCACATATCTTAAACAGCCACAGCAATGAACAAACCACGGTTGACCCGAAACGCCTCAGAGTAACCCCTCAAAAGATAGAAAAGTGGGAAACCTGGAAATGTGAAGTAAATATCATCGAACGAACATCCTGAAAATACCTTTAGGCATTTTTTGGTTGCTATATCCTCATTAGTCATGATATACATCCCATTAGTCATTATCAAAGGAAGTTTAGTTAGAAAACTTCTGAGTCATGGACGCTTGTCATGGTTAGCCTTTCCACCATCATGTCAACCACACAATCATGTCAACCACCATTATCAAGTAGTTGGGAAGTGTAACAGTTCGGAGGCGCGAAACCCTTCGTTTTTTCGGGTAATGTGGCTGCTGGGGTCGCCGAAGTGAAGTAGGGTGGTTCCGCGGCTTGATCTGGGAAAGTTGTCGACAAAAAGCGCACAGGACTGTAGCGAGAGCTCAATTTCATGTAAAAATCGTTTAAAAAACTGAGGTGTTAGGAGCAGCCCCGGATTTGTGTGGTCGAGTCCCCAGTGTCAGTGCTGCGCGAACGTTGGTCGATTTGGTGCGACGCTCCTGCTATGCGGGTTTGCAACCAGCTGTGACAGAACGCATTGGCACGGCTGCGCGCAGCAAGGTATGAGTGATGCTGCGACGCTCCTGGCAAGAGGGATTGCAGCTGGAGGTTCCTAAACGCATTGGAACAGCTGCGCGAAAGGTAGTTCCTGACCATAGAGCTACTCTTGTGCTATGAGGGATTGCAGCTGGAGGTTGCTCAACGGATGGCGCCAGCTGCGCGAAGAGAAGACTTGGGTTGCAGAAGCTACAGAAGAGCTAGCTGGGAGGCAGCTCAGAGCAGAAGTAGCACAGATAAGTGGCTGCTCAGAGAAGAAGTAGCTGAGAGAAGAGGCGCCTCAACGAAGGGGTCGCTCAGTGAAGAAGTAGCTCAACAAAGAAAAGTAGCTCACTCATCCATCTATCCATCCATCCATCCACCCATTCTTCAACTCAGTCATTTGTTCATTCGTTTAGTCGCCGTTTCATTGATTCCTTGGTTCATTGGTTCAATGACGCTTTGATTCACTGATTCATTAGTTTATTGTTTCATTGATTCGTTGATTCATTGATTCACTGATTCATTGATTTACTGATTCATTGGCTCATTGACTCAATGATTTTTGAGTCACTGATTCATTGATTCAATGATTGGTTTACTGATTCATTGACTCATTGCTTCATTGATTCAGTGTCTCGTTGCTTCACTGATTCATTGGTACATTGATTGAATGATTCATTGCTACGCTGGTTCATTCATTGATTCAGTGATTCATTGGTTCATTGATTCAATGATTCACTGATTCGCTCGTTCATTGATTCAGTGATTCAATGATTCACTGATTCGCTCGTTCATTGATTCATTTAGACAGCGGTGCATGGATTCTTTCATGTCATCTCATTGGCATCTCAACAACCATTTGCTCATTCGTTGATGCATCTCACAACACTTATTTTGGTTCTGCATCTCAAAAACATTCCTATAGGCCATCTTCTTCCTATAGTTGTTTCATTCGAAACTTCCGCCCCGGCCCGTACCGGGCACTACCTGGTAAACATATATCTGTATATGTATATGTCCCATAGGTTGTCCCAATGTTATTTTCAGTTGGCCATCCCTTATTCTATCCTGATGGATACAAGTATTACTTATCATTGAAATTATCATGTATGTAGCTCCACGATTAATGAGGATATCCCGATATTTCATGACATCCCGTTTTATATTCAATACATCCCATTGCATACCCATCGCATTCCCATGAATATCCCTTTATATCGACTATAAACCCATTAATATCCCATTATATACCCATCATATCCCGAATTATCCCGAGTTATGCCTCAATATATTAATGGTATCCCACAATGTCCACAATAACGCCAGTAGTATCCCCAGTATATCCCCATAAAATGATGGTTGTTGGGTTTTCTTGGCTCCCAGGTGACACCTTCGCAGTTGCTGGAACTTCAAGAGAAGCCTCTCAACAGCGCCGTAAGCGCCGTAAACCCCTGGTCATTTGTTAGAGTTTGCTACTTGGTGGTTCATCCCAGGAATGGTAAGTGGGTTAAAACCCCAGTTATGAGTGGATGAACCCTACTTATCCCATTTATAACCATTTATAACCAAGGTTATAATCCACTTACACAGTGGGATGAACCGCCAAGTATGGTATAGTTAGTTGGCCCATGTAGTTGGATGGTTTCTTATGATTGACCTATTAACTACCTATGAAGAATGGTTATTTTTCCATGGCTATTTGTGAAATCTTCTTAATATGATTTATTGTTCTTAACAATGGTGATTTTCCATAGCTATGTTGATATTGCCAGATGGTACATGTGGGTAAATGTTGTTGCAAAAGAGGAGAAACTGCTCATTTACCTCTTTATCGACTCCGTTTCCCGCACGAACGCATCTGGGATCAACCCTTTTTGTAGGAGTTAAAGTGTGAAACCCCTTCCCAGAAGTGATTCAAGGGGAAACAAACGCAAATTGCTGCGTTTGATTGCAAAACCATTTGGATTCCTGCAGAATTCCTCCAAGTCAATCCTTTGATGAGTGTGTGCTGGTCATGGTCAGCATAAGGTTCAAAAGCGTGTACAAACAGTCAGTCTACCAGAAACAGTTCTCGGAGTTGGCCCGAAAGTGCTATCCTGTCCCTTGGATGCGATTGAACTCCCAAGCGCGGATTTCCAAGCCACACATGGGTATGTATGGGTATGTACGGGTCAAACATCAAGACGCAGGGGACTCAGGGGACCAAAGATTTTTGTAGAAATTACCCTTAGCCATATTCAGCAGGAGTGGTTTGATGTTTGGGTGTTTCTGGAATTTGAAGGCCCCGTCAAACGTATTGGTTTTCCGTTTCTAAGAGGTCACTTGGCAGGGAAAACCGTGGCAAGCACGAGGGGATGTTCAAGAGTTTTGGACAAATCCCAGGACTGTATGTCTCAGGTACCCCTCAAAAAAGTCAATTTTTGTTGGAAGATGTTGGAAGATCACATTCCCCCGTGGCATCCCATGGCCACAAAGCTCTTGAATTCACCAGTTTATCGAGGCCTAGGTCCTATGGGTCAAGCTTGAAGGCCCGAAGGCCCAAGGGATCCCCCCCACTGAGGACATGATGCCTGAAGCCAAGTGGGGTGCAGGGCGTGTTTGCGGATGGTGTCCGAAAATCAATGGATTGGATTTAGGGTCCTTGTTTTCTTGACCTCTGGATCGGAATTGAAGAGCGAGGTAGTTGGCTTGGGAGTATGACTCAATGGATCCACTGAAGCATCTCCTGAACACTTCACGAGTGGAGAAACCTTTCCCTCTGTTGTGGGTCCTTGACTTTGGCGCGCCAAAGATTGGGAGGGGGTTGGGGATTTCTCTGGACTGCTAGATCAGCAAATGATACCAAAAGTAGGGCTTATACAATACAATCCTTTCCCTGAATATTCAATACCTCAGTATAGTAGCCCTGGTTTTATGATTGAATCTATTCATGTTTGGCTCCCACATTGGCTCTACAATCAGGGAGAAGGGATTGCGAAAATCTGGGGATTGGACGGGATCGGATGATGAAGTCTGAGGCGATATATCCTGGCCATAGAAGAGATTCTGGTGCAGGTTGAGGGGTCTGGGGGCCCTAAGACCAGCAGGTTGAGGCCATGCGCCGGGTTTCGACCCCAAACTAGCTGAGGTGTTATGGGGTGTTCCTCATTGTTCATCCCTTCCAACTGGCTAGGTTTTGATCCACTCCCCAAAAAAGAGCCGAAGAATGTTGGAGGTTTTGCGTATCTGTAACGAAGGGGGCTCCCGCAAATCCTACCCTTCACCAGCCAACTTGGTATCTGGTTCGTGTCTATAATCCACTTCCGAGCTGCATAGCCAAAACGAAGTATGTAGTCCGCCGGTACGCCCAAAATACAATCCGTGCATGCTTCAGAATCCTGGTGTCAAGAAGTCCCCGAGCTGGACTTATCCAATTTTTTCTAAGTGGCTTATAACTGAAGTCAATCCCATCGCCCCAAGACTCAATTCCTCAAGACATGGATAAACATCAATAGATCGAATACATTCCAGCAGGGGTTCTGGGTGTTGAATATCGGGAGAAGGGTTTTTCATCAGTCACAAGTGATGGGAGCCTCCGCTCTTGGGTCGACCTGAGGCCGGTTTTATTGGAGTTTGGCCTTATCGATGCTTTAGACTGGCAGACGGTGCGGGGGGTTGGGGGGTGGGATCATGAAAGGGATAAAGTTTGTCCAGGAATGGAGTATTGGTATAGATGATAATCAATAAGCCATTGGATTTTTGGGTGCCCTACTTTGGGACAAACCTAAGATGTTTGGTCCTCCCAAAATTGAGGATTCTTAGCTAAGGGATGATTGATCGTCCATTGGTGATAATGATTTCTGGATCTTAAGATATCTTAAGATAACTATGAAGAATGATTTGTCGAGGTAGATTGAACTGCGGTGGTGCATCTCTGAAGTTTGAACAAATTACCACTTGCAAGTGTCTCTGAGCTGGTTTAGAAGAAACATCAAAGCACACCCCAGATAACATCAGATAACCATGGTTTGCACCACAGACTTGCCGTGTTCCGCCGCCAGAGTTCTGCATCTTGCACGTATTTTTGGGTGGAAAACCTCGGAAAAGCCGGGAAAACCTGGTGGGTTGAGGGTCAACATCCAAGACCAAGCAATTCAGATGTTTAAAAATCACTGGCCAAGGCAAACCTCAAGGCAACCCCCAAACGAATCCAAAAAAGGTAAAATCCATAGTTGTCAATTGAAGCTGTTCTGCATCTTCTTGCGACTTGCTATAACCTTGAAATGTCCGTGTTGCTTTTTCTTGTGGTATTGCTGCCCAGTGCCCAGCAGTCTGCCCCGGCTTGCGGCAGGTACAGATTGGGCGCAGTCACATGACCGCCACACAGATCAAGTACTGGAAAGACTTCCCTGAGGTCTGGATCGAACAGGGAAAATCCAATCTTCGAAACTTACTGAAGCGCAACCTAGCATTTTCATGGAAACTGACGATTTATATATATATGGATCATGTTGGATCCACTTCTCTGGGGGCCATCTACAAAGGACTCATGATAGACGGTGGCTCCTACGTGGTTGCATGTGGGGTTTCATGCTGGAATTTAGGATGATGCAAAGGCTACCATCTTGTCGATCACAAGCAGTTTTGGCCAGATTTAGCACCTGTTCCAATGAACCCACCTCAGTTTCGAGAGGCCCCTCCCATTTTGGCCTGGAGATTTCCAAACGAAGCAGGTGAAGCAAACCATGGACGAAATCCTGCATATCACGCCGCTTGGAAGCTCACGTGAGGAGACGGCCGCTGGAGTAACCCTAGAGCTACCAAGGATCCCAGTTCATCCAGAGCACATGGGTTAAGATGCAAGTTAGAACTCAGGCTTCAAAGTTCACATTCAACTATGTTTTACTTGGCATACATGTCCATTTCCCACTGGTTAGTTGTGGAGGGTGGCACCTTTTTTTCATGATCCATAGGTACAACTGGTATACCAAACAGGCCTCACTCTTTCCCCGTTTCAGCACATCAAATTTGCTTTGGGGACTTCTGATTCAGGGTGATTGCTTAGAGTATCTCCCCGTTTGGCTGCTGTTTTGATATATAACCCTCACCAGTCCATATGCCATCTTGCTTTGCTGACCCACATAACCAAACCAGTTCCTAAGCGGTTTCTTCACCACCGCTTCCCAACCAGTTACTTAATCAGTTGCCAACCAGTGTTACTAAACCAGTTACATGAACTCCTGCAGCTATCTCCCCTTCTGGTTATCTAAGGAAACAAGATCAGTACTGGCGCTGAGACCCACAGCTGCCACGCCATGCCGCCATGGGTTTCTTCTGTATCCCGGGGCAGGGGCTGTTTTTGGCCAGCGGCCACTGAGCTGAGAAGTCCAAGGTAAGAGTACCTGGCGTGATATGATGTCTAATCTAATCCATAAATACATGGAAGTTTCCTGAAATGGGGGTACCCCCAAATCATCTATTTTGATTGCATTTTCCACTATAAACCAGCCATTTTGGGGTACTCCCATTTATGGACACCCTCACATAGATATTGCAAATATCCATGTGTAGTCCATTTATAGACTTCGTAGGTGGGACTTCGTGGTTGAAAAAAGGCACCTTGGGCGCGAAAGTGTTGCAGAGCCATGTCTCACCCTTGAAGTCAAAATCAACAAAAGGATGACTCAGGGATCTTCCGAAAAGGGTTTACATCACAGGCACCCCACAAAACCGGAAGCAGAGAGTGTTTTAGTGTGATTTTAAAAGGCTATGGTCCCCCGTGGTCTCTTCTGCAAAAACATCGAATCTCACGGTGTGGGTTGCCTGGGCGTTCAGCCAGCAGGGTTGCATCCTTGTGTTACCGATGTGCCGCCCAGCCACAGGAGTGGAAAAATGCTGTGCTCACGACCTTTGGGATGCCTGGAAGAGTGTAAACTGAGAATTGGGATCAATGTTACTCGCACTGCGAGAATGATACTTTTCCATACTTTTCCTGGGAGTTGTGGCAACCTACTTGTGCACTTGGTCATGTCCGTTACACAGTTTTTTCCAACAGTGGCAGGCCCAGTGGGACAGCCTTGCAGAATGTAGATGGGGAGACACACAGACTGTCAGTTCCAGTAGGACTTCACCAAAATCTTTCGAGATCAGATCTGGACCTCACATGCTTCATTCGCATGCCAACACTAGAAAGGGTTACCATGGGTTACCTGTACAGCTACGAATTCGCGTGGTCCTGGAATTTCAACGGCAAAATCTGGTGACCGTCCACGACATTTTGGCCCAGCGGCATCCTGAGAACTGCGCGACATTCGCCTCACAGCACATCGATAGTTGTGGCCTGGCGGCGAGGGCGTGAAATTCCACGCTCTTCGGGATGGTTTAGAATGGACAATCCATCAATGGAGAACTGGGGGTACCCAAATTCTCAGTGTTTTATCATACTTTTCCCAATTCACATCGCAATTCTGGGTTTACCAACGCATAGAAAGGATTCCCATCAAATACATAGCCATAGCAGTCCTCTCTTTCAAATTGAAGAGAAGATGCACAAGCGGACTGATGTGATTTGTCCAGCCTGCAGGGTTGATCTATAGCAAAAGATAGCTGCACCTTCCATCCACGACAGAATTTCATCAAACCAAGGAGCAGCTTGGGCTTGGTGATGGTGAATGTCCACATTTTCTATTGGCCCCGATCCCGATTACGGTATGTATTCTCATCGTCAAAGTCGTCATCATCATCATCATCATCCTCCTCCTCCTCCTCCTCATCCTCATCCTCATCCTCATCCTCATCATCCTCATCATATATAATTTGGTTATTACATTACCTATTGCCATTATCATGTCAGTTTTATTATCATTGCAATATATTGCAATAATGGCAATAGTAACTATTGCTAAACAAATACGGGGTTTCTTAAAAATAGAGACCCCCAAAAAAACCATAGGTTTCAACATGTTTCAACACTAAAAAGTTCCGTTTTGGGGGGTACCCCCATTTTAGGAAACCTTCAATTACTATATATATCCGGGATGGCATTTCCACTACAAAATGCTATGGCCTAAGGCCACTATAGAAGCTTTTTTTTAGTCAATTTTTAGGGAAAACTGAGACCTTGGGTCATTGCATTTTGTAGCCTAGAGTGGTTTTATAAGGTTTTTTGCGAACATAACCTATGTTGGAATATCATTTTGTAGCTGCCAATTTTGGCATCATTTGGGGACATTGGAAAACATAAAATCATTTTGTAGCAGCCAATGGTTTCGTTGAAAAAACATTTTGTAGAAGCTCATATGGATGCAATCATGAGTTTGCACATTTGTATACATTTGTAAGGTATCATTTTGTAGCTTTTGGATCCCCGATGGTATTTCCACTACAAAAAGGGAGAACACGTGTACGGTATAAAATGGTCTGGGGATATGCTTTTGGATGTTTTTTGTTTGTTTAGCCATTTTTTTTGGCCCAGAGTCACTGAGCATTTTGCTCGTTTGTTGTTTGGCAGCCATGCCGCCACCACCGGGCTGCCCAACAATTTGTCCGGTGCGTCGGTGTCTGGCACCGATGGAAACACCCCAGTGGAGTTGCAAACGGGGAATATACCGTGTCTTGTTTGCAGAGGTGTTGTGTCGCAGAAAGGTGGTTTTTTTTCTGAAACTGAAAAATCGATAAAAATCAATAAAAATCATGTAAAATCAGTCAGTTGAAGGTTCTCCATGGTTCTCCCATAATCCCCCCACCATGGATAGTAACCTGATGTGAGCCCAGCGTGCCCCGGCTGAGTCGCATGCTGCACTGCAAAGCCATCGAACCGGCCATCCTATCATCACGTCTATTGGAATATGATGCTAGGTTGCAACGTCAAATGTGCTGGAAGTTTGCGAAACACAAGTGTGCACTGATTCCAAGCGTTTCGACGTCAGCCGCAAAATTTGGCATACCACTAAATTAGATTAAATTATAGTGTATTGATGTGTGTATTGTCCTTGTCCAGATTTTCCACTACAAAATGCAAGTAGGTAGGTGCTTGTAGCTACAGAATGAGTTTAAGTCCGACAAAAAAAATGCACCTTATTAATTTTTGGCGCTGTCTTGGGCTGAGGAACGTCGGGAATGGACCTTTGTACATGCCATCAGCACTGCGAAGAAAGTGTTGGAAACAGAATCTGGGATGCAGAAAATGGGTTTGGATGGGGCGGTTTTGTCTTGTTACAGATTTTCCACTACAAAATGCAAGTACGTGCTTGTAGCTACAGAATGAGTTTAAGTCCATCAGAAAAGGCACCTTATGGATCCTTGTACATCCTCTTGTCTCGCTTGGCTCAAAAGCATTTTTGTTTCTGGGAGTCGTTTCTTTGCAGGGGTGTCTGTTGAAACATCAGATCCCAACATGATGGGCCTGTGGCGTCATCTGCTTGCAGTGGCATTTGCATGCCATTTGTGTGGCATCGCTGGTGCTGCTAGACAATTGCCGAAGCTTTCAGATGATACAACATGCTTGACTGCGGAGAGGGAGTGCCTTGGAAAATTAGATGCAGCTTCATTTTGCTACAAAATGGCAAACAAAACATAAACACCTACAAAATGCACTGCACACATCTTCACATCATTCAATATCGTTTAAATTCCCTGTCTCCCTCCCACCTCACCTCGAAGTAGGAAGATCATGGAAGATCAAGATGCCAAGGTGGTACAAACCTGAATATCACGCACGTGACCTTAAGAACTTCATAGAGGTCACTGCTCGTTCCACAGAGCAGATCTACGACTGCTTAGACATGTTCGGTGCAAGCGGCAGGGTTGCCCAAACGTGGGTCGATGCCGGATTTTCAGCAATCGGTTTCGATGTGAAAATTGATGGTGGACATGACATCACATCAGAGGATGGTGTGAAAACTCTTTTGAAAATGGCCCTTCAGTTTCTTGGAGATTGATGGACATTTAAGAAAAGGCCCCAAAATTGGCAGATGCATGAAATGCTATTTAAGAAAAAAAACTTTTTGCCCCCTCACTATTGCAGCAGCCCAGGTTGAAAGACACAGGAATAATGATATGCGCTCCACCGTGCAGCATGTTTGGGCCGGCGTGCTCTTCGGTGCATCAGCGCACTGTGGACAAGCCCGAGGGAAATCAACGAGTGTTCAAGGTGCGTTTGGCACAGCGAATATGGAAAAACTTCGTAGCTGGACTGGGGAAAACAGGATCTTTGGGCCATGCATCACATTTTGTAGCAATACATAGGTAATATGTTCCAATCTTTGGCTTGGTTGAGCAGTGCATAGGTAATATGGAATCATTTGGAATCATGTTGACTCATACTTGCATTATATTTGCTTGGAAGCTGGAAGATGTGGGGATAGCATTCCAACTGACTGATCATTCTGTAGCTGGATGGGCAGTGCTTTGCATTTTGTAGCCCTTATATGTTGTCCATGGATGTCCATGGATTATGTTTTGGCCCACTGTCCAACGAGGCACGCTGTGTCCGCATGGTCCTCGAGTACAGACCCTCCCTGGGGGTTTTGATTGAGCAACCAAGTGGTTCGTGGGGGCTGAAGCAACCATTTGTCATCGCTGTGACTGCAATGTTCAACATGCATCTAGGCCAAACATATTCCAAAAAAGCTCAACGCATGGATCTTTTACATAGTACACATTTGTTTTATTAAATAATATATATATATATTTATTTATTTATTTATTCATATTTATTCATGTGTATGTTATATATTACGTGTTTTTATACATACATAGGCATTTATATATGTATATATATATATATAGATATAGTTAGGACTGGAAACATATGTGATTTTGCTCTGGGATGCTTGTTGGCATCTGATTTTTCATCTGCTTCAGACTCAGGTGGGTTGTGATGACATGGATGGGGCTATTTGGACATGACCTTCCGAAATGTAGCCACCTGGCAACCAACGTCAGGCCCATGGGCATGATCATGCCTTTTTGTAGCTTTCTGGATCATGCATCACATTTTGTAGACATTTCTGGGCCATGCATCACAAGTTGTCAAAAGTTCTAAACACTTCTGGGCCATGCATCACATTTTGTAAACATTTCTGGGCCATACATCACATTTTGTAGACATTTCTAGGCTATGCATCGGTTTTTGTACACATTTCTGCGCCATGCATCACATTTTGTAGATCAGTGACAGGGTCCTTCCTGCCCGTGCCAGGAGCATGAACGCATTGGCACGCACTCTTCACAAAAAAGACCGCGAGCACATCAAGCGTCGCTTTGGGCGCAGACAACGGAATCGAACAAACAAGAGGGTGCCCATGGAGAATGAAGTGGCATCATTTTCAATATATGCATTCATTGATTTGACTTGGAATCTTTGAACCAGCTTACAACATATTACCACGGTTTCAAATATGTCTTTTAAGTAGATAACCATGATAAACCATGATAAACCCACCTATACATCCCATTGCATCCCAATGTTCCGCCTCAGGTGTACCATGTCCGCAAGACTTCCAAAGAGGGAAAGCGACAGTGGTGTGGAGGAAAGGACCTGGCATTATCTGCCACCTTCACTTGGACTTTTTGTCAGGCCTTATTGTGCGCTTGGAAAAGGCACAAAGAAGACATGGAGGCCAATCGAGCCCGTGTTGATGCAGGTGCTGTTGTACCCCAGAATGTTCCAATTTTAATTGAAACAGATACGGAACCTGAACGCTAGGGTGTGAATGTACCCTGTGCCGTTGAAGCGCCCAAGGCGCTTGCGCAATTATTGTGCTTTCAGCTTTCTGTAGTTGTTTAGTTCTTGCCGATGCTTGCGTTGGAGCCTGATGGGATGAACGTGGAAGAAACATTCACAGACACAGAAACAAGTGTTGATGAAGTGTCATATCTTGTAACTTTTTCATGGCACAATTGGTTACATATATGCATAATATACATTCATGTATACACACATATATATTTATTTAATTTTATTTATTTATTTGTGTATAGATGTTGTTTTGCTTTGCATAAATTTACATATGCATATTGTGTTCTTTCACCCTTGTCGCCCGCATCTGAGGAGAAGACAGAGGAGCAGGCCATTGCTGAGCATGGAGGTCCATTGCACTTGCCCTCCACTCATGTTGTGACTTGGACTTCATGGCGCAGGATCGTGCAGTACATGTTGTAGTTGTATTTAGATATATATTTAGTTGATGTGCAGATTCAAAGTTTTGACGCAGTGTTTGAAGGGTTGGAAACTTTATCAGGTTGTGGAAATATTCATTTTGTAGCAAGCACACATAAGAGAAGAATAGAGAAGATTATATTGTGGAGAATTTTGTGTAAAAACAGTGTGTCTGCAAGTCATTGACACAGACACCCTTCGTGAAGGTCACTTCCATAGATATTGATGCAAAGTTTAAGTTGAATCATTAATCACCCCAGGCCCATGGTAACGACGGGGTTCCTCAAGCAAATGCTGCACCAGTGCCTTGTCCAAATATGAAGGATTAGTATGGGTTAGTATGGGCGGGTATGATTTTTTGTGGGCCTTCTCCCTCTTCAGCATTTTGCACTTTACATGGTCAAAGCAATTCATTTTGTAGCAGCGAACAAACTACTTGATAACAGCCAGAATATTTCCTTTGTGTGCCATTTCAGCATTTTGTAGCTAGATGGCCTGTAGCCACACATTTTGTAGCTAAGATGAATACTGAGATATCTATAGATATCTATAGATACAGATAGATATGGATGGTTGCGGATGTTTTTTTTGGCCATGAGCTTCTGATTTTTGGCTTCAGGCACTGGAAGTTGCCGAGCCTGCGGAGGAGGAAGTTGCAGCTCGGGATGGGGATGCCCAAGTTCTTTGCCCACATGGATGGATGGTTGGTTGGGCTTTCCCTCTGTCTAACTGGTCTCTAGGAAATTATAGAACAAATGTTTTAGGCCATTGTGTGGCTTTGATCTCTAACGATCTCCAACTTAGATCAACCCGGGGCAATGCCATATTTAGTTTGAATTTGTTGGACTAGTTTGGAACGCCAGGGGTGGTTCACCTCTGGCCTGAGGCTCCCGCAGAAGCTTCAGATGGGGTGATGCCTGAGAAGACTGCGGAGGCTCTGGACGCTGAGGTGCATTGGCATGATTATGGGCTGTTGTTTTGGGAGTGCAGCATCCAATTCAGTTCATTTCAACATTTTGTAGCTAGATGAGGTAGCCACGCATTTTGTAGCTAAGGTGAATACTGAGATATCTATAGATATCTATAGATACAGATAGATATGAATGGTTGTGGATTTTTTTTGGGCCATGGGCTTGACGCTTTTGGCTTCAGGCGCTGGAAGTTTCCAAGCCTGCGGAGGAGGAAGCTGCAGCTCGGGATGGGGATGCCCAAGTTCTTTGCCCACATGGATAGATAGGTGGTTGGTTGGGCTTTCCCTCTGTCTAACTGGGCTCTAGGAAATTATAGAATAAATTGTTCAGGCCATTGTGTGGCTTTGATCTCTAACGATCTCCAACTTAGATCATTTCGGGTCTGTTTTTTTCAGTTTTAGATTGAATTTGTTGGACTAGTTTGGAACGCCAGGGGTGACTCACCTCTGATCTGAGGCTTCTACAGAAGCTGCAGATGTGGTGATGCCTGAGAAGACTGCGGAGACTCTGGATGCTGAGGTGCATTGGCATGATTATGGGCTGTTGTTTTGGGAGTGCAACATCCAGTTCAATCCATTTCAGCATTTTGTGGCTAGATGGCCTGTAGCTGTGCATTTTATGGTTAAGATGACATATTGATATATTTGAACTATTTTGAACATAGGTTTGGGAACAGAGACACACCGTTTTCCCACCAGGTGATGCCTCAGCCTTTCGAGATCAGAGAGACGGACAGATGTTTTCTGGGGCCGCCAGATTCTCCAAAAAAATGCCTTGTTCAAAACGGTTCATTTTCAGTACATAGAGGTATTAAAAATGATGATTTTGGCTCCAACAAAGGGTATCCCCTTTCAGACCTTTTTTCCGATATTTTTTTAGACCTGGAAAAGCATTTTGTAGCTATACTTGTGGTGTCCTGACTGGGGTCCGTGCTAGCTCCTGTGGCAACCAACCTTCTAGCTTGGTTACAAACATTTTGTAGCTATACTTGTAGACCTTTGCATTTTGTAGCTAAGGTATGCTAAGGTGACATCCTGAGATATCTATAGATTAATATAGATTAAATATCTATAGATATCTTGGTTGTGGATGCTTTTTTGGGCCATGGGCTTGACGCTTTTGGCTTCAGGCGCTGGAAGTTTCCAAGCCTGCGGAGGAGGAAGCTGCAGCTCGGGATGGGGCTGCCCAAGTTCTTTGCTCACATGGATAGATGGTTGGTTGGGCTTTCCCTCTGTCTAACCGGGCTCTAGGAAATTATAGAATAAATTGTTCAGGCCATTGTGTGGCTTTGATCTCTAATGATCTCCAACTTAGATCATGTCGGGTCTGTTTTTTCAGTTTTAGATTGAATTTGTTGGACTAGTTTGGAACGCCAGGGGTGACTCACCTCTGATCTGAGGCTTCTACAGAAGCTGCAGATGTGGTGACGCCTGAGAAGACTGCGGAGACTCTGGGTGCTGAGGTGCTTTGGCATGATTATGGGCTGTTGTTTTGGGAGTGCAACATCCAGTTCAATCCATTTCAGCATTTTGTGGCTAGATGGCCTGTAGCTGTGCATTTTATGGTTAAGATGACATATTGATATATTTGAACTATTTTGAACATAGGTTTGGGAACAGAGACACACCGTTTTCCCACCAGGTGATGCCTCAGCCTTTCGAGATAAGAGAGACGGACAGATGTTTTCTGGGGCCGCCAGATTCTCCAAAAAAATGCCTTGTTCAAAACGGTTCATTTTCAGTACATAGGGGTATTAAAAAATGATGATTTTGGCTCCAACAAAGGGTATCCCCTTTCAGACCTTTTTTTCGATATTTTTTTTAGACCTGGAAAAGCATTTTGTAGCTATACTTGTGGTGTCCTGACTGGGGTCCGTGCTAGCTCCTGTGGCAACCAACCTTCTAGCTTGGTTACAAACATTTTGTAGCTATACTTGTAGATCTTTGCATTTTGTAGCTAAGGTATGCTAAGGTGACATCCTGAGATATCTATAGATTAATATAGATTAAATATCTATAGATATCTTGGTTGTGGATGCTTTTTTGGGCCATGGGCTTGACGCTTTTGGCTTCAGGCGCTGGAAGTTTCCAAGCCTGCGGAGGAGGAAGCTGCAGCTCGGGATGGGGCTGCCCAAGTTCTTTGCCCACATGGATAGATAGGTGGTTGGTTGGGCTTTCCCTCTGTCTAACTGGGCTCTAGGAAATTATAGAATAAATTGTTCAGGCCATTGTGTGGCTTTGATCTCTAACGATCTCCAACTTAGATCATTTCGGGTCTGTTTTTTTCAGTTTTAGATTGAATTTGTTGGACTAGTTTGGAACGCCAGGGGTGACTCACCTCTGATCTGAGGCTTCTACAGAAGCTGCAGATGTGGTGATGCCTGAGAAGACTGCGGAAACTCTGGATGCTGAGGTGCAGTGGCATGATTATGGGCTGTTGTTTTGGGAGTGCAACATCCAGTTCAATCCATTTCAGCATTTTGTGGCTAGATGGCCTGTAGCTGTGCATTTTATGGTTAAGATGACATATTGATATATTTGAACTATTTTGAACTAGGTTTGGGAACAGAGACACACCGTTTTCCCACCAGGTGATGCCTAAGCCTTTCGAGATCAGAGAGACGGACAGATGTTTTCTGGGGCCGCCAGATTCTCCAAAAAAATGCCTTGTTCAAAACGGTTCATTTTCAGTACATAGGGGTATTAAAAAATGAAGATTTTGGCTCCAACAAAGGGTATCCCCTTTCAGACTTTTTTTCGATATTTTTTTTAGACCTGGAAAAGCATTTTGTAGCTATATTTGTGGTGTCCTGACTGGGGTCCGTGCTAGCTCCTGTGGCAACCAACCTTCTAGCTTCGTTACAAACATTTTGTAGCTATACTTGTAGACCTTTGTATTTTCTAGTGATATGTAGAAAAGACCCCTACGCCTTGGGAGTTGATTGTGGCTTTGGGTTTCACACAGCACCTTTGCAGGACTGTCTCGAGAAACTCAACGATTTGATGAATGCTATGCCTAACTTCTTCGAAGATCCTGGCCTGGACATGCCACAGGGCGCTGCTGATGTTCCAGTGCCGTGGTCAAGGATGGAAAAAATGGATGGTTGCTTTGGGGAGTTTGGAACCATTCGAATCATTTTGTAGTAGGATGGTCTAGGGCCACGCATTTTGTAGGGGCTTCAAACTGTTAATTTGTCGGGGGGACTTCCGGCGGGGCTGGCTTCAACAACTGAACCTCGATGTCCCTGTCTTTCCAAAGGATCGATCAGCGCAATAGTGCGGAGTAGTTGTGATGGAAATCAAAGATAGCTGCAACATTAAAATTCCTGTTTCTTCTTGCCAACAATGTACCTAAATACGTTGGTTATAGAAGGGCAATATCTATATATATATATATATGCAATTATATGCATACATGCGTGTGTGAATATATCTATCTATATGTATATATATATATATGATTTATATATTGCTTCGATTTGCTCTGTATTTGGGGCATTACAGATCACCTGGTTTACCCATGTTCATCCTGGTTTTGTCCTTCAAGGAATGGCAGTTTCATATATCTTAGGCTGCTGGAGATGCCGTAGACGTGGACATGCCACAGAGTGCTGCTGATGTTCCAGTACCCTGGCCAAAGAGGGAGTTTGGAACCATTCCAATCATTTTGTAGTTGGATCGTCTAGGGCCACGCATTTTGTAGGGGCTTTAAACTGTTAATTTGTCGGGCGGACTTCCGGCGGGGCTGGCTTCAACAACTGAACCTCGATGTCCCTGTCTTTCCAAAGGATCAATCAGCGCAATAGTGGAGAGTAGTTGTGATGGAAATCAAAGATTGTTGCAACATTAAAATTCCCGTTTCTTCTTGCCAACAATGTACCTAGATACGTTGGTTATAGAAGGGCAATATCTATCTATCTATATATATATATATGCAATTATATGCGTACATGCGTGTGTGAATATATCTATATTTATCTATATATATATATGATTTATATATTGCTTTGATTTGCTTTGTACTTGGGGAATTGCAGATCACCTGGTTTACCCATGTTCATCCTTGTTTTGTCCTTCAAGGAATGGCAGTTTCATATATCTTAGGCTGCTGGAGATGCCGTAGACGTGGACATGCCACAGAGTGCTGCTGATGTTCCAGTACCCTGGCCAAAGAGGGAGTTTGGAACCATTCCAATCATTTTGTAGTTGGATGGTCTAGGGCCACGCATTTTGTAGGGGCTTCAAACTGTTAATTTGTCGGGCGGACTTCCGGCGGGGCTGGCTTCAACAACTGAACCTCTATGTTCCTGTCTTTCCAAAGGATCAGCGCAATAGTGGAGAGTAGTTGTGATGGAAATCAAAGATTGTTGCAACATTAAAATTCCCGTTTCTTCTTGCCAACAATGTACCTAGATACGTTGGTTATAGAAGGGCAATATCTATATCTATATATATATATACACATGCAATTATACGCATACATGCGTGTGTGAATATATCTACATCTACCTATATCTATATATATATCTATATATATATATATCATTTATATATTGCTTCGATTTGCTCTGTATTTGGGGCATTGCAGATCACCTGGTTTACCCATGTTCATCCTGGTTTTGTCCTTCAAGGAATGGCAGTTTCATATATCTTAGGCTGCTGGAGATGCCGTAGACGTGGACATGCCACAGAGCGCTGCTGATGTTCCAGTACCCTGGCCAAAGAGGGAGTTTGGAACCATTCCAATCATTTTGTAGTTGGATCGTCTAGGGCCACGCATTTTGTAGGGGCTTCAAACTGTTAATTTGTCGGGCGGACTTCCGGCGGGGCTGGCTTCAACAACTGAACCTCGATGTCCCTGTCTTTCCAAAGGATCAATCAGCGCAATAGTGGAGAGTAGTTGTGATGGAAATCAAAGATTGTTGCAACAATAAAATTCCTGTTTCTTCTTGCCAACACATGTACCTAGATACGTTGGTTATAGAAGGGCAATATCTATCTATCTATATATATATATACATGCAATTATATGCATACATGCGTGTGTGAATATATCTATTTCTATCTATCTATATGTATATATATATATGATTTAAATATATTGCTTTGATTTGCTCTGTATTTGGGGTATTGCAGATCACCTGGTTTACCCATGTTCATCCTGGTTTTGTCCTTCAAGGAATGGCAGTTTCATATATCTTAGGCTGCTGGAGATGCCGTAGACGTGGACATGCCACAGAGTGCTGCTGATGTTCCAGTACCCTGGCCAAAGAGGGAGTTTGGAACCATTCCAATCATTTTGTAGTTGGATCGTCTAGGGCCACGCATTTTGTAGCACAGGTAGGACTATAAAGTTCCATGGTGGTCTCTAAAAATTATTTTCGAGGAGAAAATTGCAAAAAATCTGAGCCCTTCGCGAAGAACCGAAGTTATTTTTGAAGAGAAATACATCCTTTTTCATCTTGTAGCATTTGGATCGGGATCTTTGATGTTGACACATGTTGACACATTGTATATACAATGCATTGATATGCATTGCATTTATACGGTGTGCATTGCATTTTGAAGTTTCAAGTGATGTCGAGCCTTACAATGGGCCCAGAAAGTTTGTCAGTAGCAATTTTTGTGTGACAAGGTTGATGCCCAAGAGTGTGTCATCATCGGATCTTAGGCTGGTGGAGATGCTGTATACGTGGACAGTCAACCTGACGCCGGAGCTTTCGAAGTTGCACCTGTTCCATCGGTGAAGGCCAGAGTATGGGACTTTCTGGGGTGCTGGCTAACTAACAGGAAAATTACGGTAAGGATTTGTAAATATGTGGAGGGCGGGCAAGACCATTGGGCCCCGGAAGTGGTGTGAAACACCAGTTCCATCCGTATATTTCAATGCATGTGTAGAGAAATTGAATTCCGTATGTTTCAATGGCCGGGCGGGTCAAGGAAAACTTTCCCGTGAGCGACACGATACCTGCACAGGTGGAGCCCGCAAACAGCAAGAATCCTTCAGATCCAGTGCTCGAACAACTTATTGTGCCTGGGATGTTTTCTGGGGCCGCCAGATTCTCCAAAAAAATGCATTGTTCAAAACGGTTCATTTTCAATACGTAGGGGTATTAAAAAATGAAGATTTTGGCTCCAACCAAGGGTATCCCCTTTCAGACCATTTTTTCGATATTTTTTTAGACCTGGAAAAGCATTTTGTAGCTATACTTGTGGTGTCCTGCCTGGGGTCCGTGCTAGCTCCTCTACTGACTAACCTGCTAGGATAGTGACAAACAATTTGTAGCTATATTAGTCGAAATTGCCATTTTGTAGTGCCTGTGATGTGCCTTGGATGTTTGCGTGACAATGAGGTGCAGTATTCCCAGCACATTGGCGCATCCTCTGCGTACTTGAGCCTTGCTGATTTGGCGTTGCTTACGTTTGAGCGGAAGAAGCACATGTACATTTTGTTCTACGATGATGAACATGCAGGGTATCCAGTACACCGCAGTTTGCTTGATGTGGTGAATGACCTGGTGGCAAGCCATCCATTAGCAAGAGCGTTCGAGCTCCCAGATGCACCTGACATGTCGAACCCGGACACATGGACTCTAGCTTGCTGTCGGGCGGACTTCCAGCGGGGCCAGTTTCAACAGCTCAACCACTATCTCCCTGTCTTTACAAAGGAGCAATTAGCGCAAGAGTGGGGAGTAGCTGTGATGGAAACCAAGGATGGGTTCAACAATAAAATGACTTTGTTTTTTTTCCAACAATATACCTAGATAATCCTAGATAGGTATAGATAGGTTGGTTATATAGGGGCCCTATTTGTTTATATATGATTTATATATAGATATATGATATATACATGTATATATATATATATGTATATATACATTGTTTGGGCCCATGTTTATACTGGTTTTGCCATTCAAGGAACATCATTTCCCCACTCCCTGGGCAGGACAGACTTTCCAGGCGAATCTCAAGCTGTGAGAACCGCATGAAGAAGATGCAGGAGGAGGAGTCCGACACTGAGTTCGCAGAATCCGTGAAGATTCACTTGGAATCCTGGGTCAACAAGAAGGCCTTCTTCGAGGTGTTGATCAGCATGGGTCTCCTCCCTGCAGATGTTCCTGCGGATGGAAACTGTGCCTTGTGGTCTCTATGTGCCTTGGAAGCTGGCTGCTTCATTCAAACCAAACTTTGCACTGCAGAGCGCATCAGAGGTGTACGACAGGACTGGGTGATTGGTTCTTTCAATGTAAGTTATGTACTTCTTTTTGTAGCTACGAATGGATACAACATCGTTTGTAGCGAGGAAGATATTCCAACTTCTCCTGAAACTCACATTTTGTTTTTTTGGAATAAAGTGGAACCCACTCATATCATTTTGTAGCTCGTCATACTGAGATTTCTTTTTGTAGTATGGATTCGGTAAATGAGAGCTGCATCTTTGAACAAGCTCATGTGCAGGAAGTTGCCAACCTTTGGTTGCAGAAGAAGGCTGACCTGCAATGGCAGTGCTTGTTCCTTGCTCTTGGGTTACAAGACGACATCCCTGTTCCAAAGCCGAATCTGAGCCAACCACTCGAAAAGAATCCTGGAGGAAAACCACTTCCTGCACCAGCTGGAAAACCACTTCCTGCACCAGAAGGAGAACAACTTCCGCCACTTCCTGCACCAGCTGGAAAACCACTTCCTGCACCAGAAGGAGAACCACTTCCGCCACTTCCTGCACCAGAAGGAAAACCAGATCCTGCACCAGAAGGAGATCAATCATCAGCTCCAGTGACTCCGAAAACAGCCAATGGAAACAAGAAGCCAGAAGATGCGAAGCCACAGGCAGAGGGAGGGCTGGAGACGCCAGAGAAGAGCGGCTCTGCGCCTTCGAGAATTGCTCAATGTCGGCCAGCCGATTTTGGCCAACCTGCAGAAATGGACACCACTTTGAAACCAAAGAAGAGACGAAAAGTTGTAGAAAAAACAGGTAAGAAGACCGACAAGGAAGATGAGAAGGCTGTGGTGGGTGACTCCGAGTCAAAGAATGATGACCCAGACAATTCCCTGGCTCTGCGTGATGCTGGCCACGTTTCTGACGAGGACCAGAGCATGTGAACCATGGTTTTCAATGTTGTTCAACCCTTCTCAAGTCATGTCCATACAGGTAATGAAGTGATTGATTGACATGTGTTGAATTGCTTCATGTTCTTGGATATATTTTTGAAAATCAAAGCGTTACTTGCCTGTTCATTGATGTGGGCAACCTGTGGCAGGATGACTTCAAAGGTGGAATCACCCGCAGAGGCCACAAGCGCACATGTCAGAAGAAGACTCTTTCGGAATCTTTTCTGCAACAGCAAGCGGTGAAGAGGTATTTGACTTCCATCGGGGTCACATGGCCAGCATTCCAGAAGATGCACAGCAGGCTCAATTGTTTGATACTTTTCTCCAAAAAAATGCCTTGTTCAAAACGGTTCATTTTCAATACATAGGGGTATTAAAAAATGAAGATTTTGGCTCCAACCAAGGGTATCCCCTTTCAGACCATTTTTTCGATATTTTTTTAGACCTGGAAAAGCATTTTGTAGCTATACTTGTGGTGTCCTGCCTGGGGTCCCTGTAAGCTCCTGTGGTCACCAACCTTCTATCTTGGTTACAAACATTTTGTAGCATAGACCAATGGACCTTCATTTTGTAGCATTTGTTTGGGGCCTGAATTTGAGACTTCCGTGCAGGCATGCGCCCATGAAGAAAGTCAATGTGTGCTCTGATGAAGGCTTCCGGCCGATGCAAGTGAAGCTGATTTCCGGAGACGAGATCACATGCAAAGCCTGCCTGGCGCTGCTCAAGACTCACAACTTCGATCCAGAAGTTCTCAAGTGTGCAATCAATGCTGCGAAGACTGGTGAGACACTGCCTGTACTCCAAGATCCACAGAACCAGCCCGAAGAGCAAGAGCAGGTAGAGAAACTGGAGATCGAATCGGACAAGGGAAAGAAGCAGAAGAAGAATGGCAAGAATCAAGCCGAGCAGGAGCCGCTGCAAGACGGAAACAATGCTTGCCTGGAGTTTGTCCAGCAGTATGCACCATGGATTGAGCTATTGGCTCCTGGATCCTTCGGGAAGAAGATTCCATATCGCTGCAAAGCATGCCCCACCAAATGTCAGCCGCTTGGCAAAGTGGGCGACCTGACCCAGTGGAAAGTGTGGGCTGTCAAGCATTTTCTGACTCAGCACACAAACACTCCAACGCATATCAACAACGTCAACAGGCTCGAGGGAACAGAGAAGAGTGTGGAGAAGGTGGATTGCGAAGCTCTATGCATTGAAGACGAGGATACTGCAGGGAAATTGTTTCTCTACAGGCATGAGTTCCAACTGTGGGCATCCATTGCGAATTTCCAAGACAACGCCAAGCACAAATATTGGCAAGATGGAAACCAGAACGCATGGTACATTCGATCTTCTGAATGCGAAGAGACAACCGCAGCATCCAAGGCAGCGGGTCGCAACGTTTGTGCTTCATGCCTTCAGCTTGGAGAAGCTCACAGTGAATCTTGGTTCTGGATTGAGATTTTCACTGTTGTTTTCCTCCCCTGATATGTGAAGGGAAGCAATAAATACATTTGTCACATTTGGCTTCACGGCCTTCATGTACTACAAATTGCAGTGCGAAGTTGTCTTGACTACAAAATGCAGTGACAGTATTGACAATAAAAGTGACATCAACAACATTCAGCAACCATAGAACTTGGAAGGACTTCTGATATGGTTAAGCATTGCATTCTGTAGCAATCATTTGGTCCGTCCTTCTTTATGTAGGGGCTTCAAACTACCAGACCATTTCATATCATTTCAGAGTCTTGAGGTGGTTCGAGCGCCTGTCCGGTTTGCTCGGAAGTTTTGGGCAGCACAGCTTCTCAATGCCCGCATGTACCAGGGTGAAGGGGCTGTGAAGGACATCCTGCATGAGATCAAGAAGAGTGCGCTGGTCAGGCACAACGACGCGAAGATGCAGGAGATTATCAAGCTCGAGACGCCAATGCTGCAGCAGTGGGTACGGCAGAGCTGCATGTCGGACTCATCAGCGACTGACAGGTACAAGCTCTTCGTCGCAACCATTGTGAAACCCTCTCTTGGGGTTTGTGTCAGTTCAATCCCCAAGAACCTCGAAGATATCGTGGGACGCTTTACAGCGATCATGAAGGGGGGCATGGCCAGCGAAGAAGATTTAGTCCGCCTCAGGATAGCATGCTCTGCTATCAAGGGTGAACTTACATCACACCCTCTCGTTTGTGGTCTAGCTTTGCAATGCCCAAGAATGATCAACAAGCAAGATCGCAACATTTGGACAATGTGCGGGAGGCGCAACAAGTGCACAGAACGTGAGTCGTCCTTGATATCGGACGCCGGCCAGCAGCTGGCGATGGCTTGCTGCAACACCAACTTAGCCAGGGAGTTCGGCTTGAGCTCTGCCGCGCTCAAGATCTCTCTCGAGGAGCTGAGATCCCACAGTCTCCCCACGCCATCTCTGGCGATTCGGTGGCCTGGAGTGATGCTGGAAAACTTTGAACTACTCGATCAACGCTTTGTCCGACCACATGGAGCACCAAAACGCGACTTGGATTGACTTGGTATTTCCATTTATTTCCTGGAATGTTTTTACGCTGGGAGTAATTCTTTTCTCTTTGTAAGTTTGCAACTAAGTTTCTTAGAAATATATTGGGATAGATGGGGCTGGCTAGTCAAGAATTTTGTGGCCATACTAATGGGATCCCGGTCTCTATAAGGAACAGCCTTCATGACTTTTTAGAACTTGAATGATATAACATTTTGTAGCCACAGTGCTGTTCAATGACATTTTGTAGTGGTTTGCTGCAGGAAATCCCAGATAGCTAACCACAATGTTCATTGGCTCTCATGATTGAGGTCGTTTGGTGGCTGCATTCGATTGCACCTATCTTACGCGGACTCTGGCTCAGCTCTGCTTGAACAACGAATCAGGTATGGTTGGTGGAGTCTGGGGCCCACCGGATGTTGACCAGAGCTTCCTTTGCCTGGATAAGGGAGATGTGGACATCAGCAAAGTGGTGAAAGCACCTACCATGTTGGAGATGGTGGCATGGGATCCAGCCGGTGTTCGCAAGATCCCCCTATCCATCTGCAGCATCCCGATTGAGTCAAATTTTTCTGGCCCTGGGTCCACAGTCCGTGGATGTTGGTTTATGATGGAACTCTTGGGCTCTATCATGGCAGAAGGGAGCACTTGCATCAAAGCACTCATTTTTGATGCCCATGGAAGCCATTCTGTCATCCGACGAGTCCTTCATGGGCAACTTTCTGGTGTCAGCGACTATGATCTATCCAAGATGGAATTCTGGAAGGACTTGACTTTTCAACCTGTGCCACAGAGTTGCTTGCCCAGGTTTCCTGCTCAGCTCTGCCTGCACCGAGATGAGTTCATCTATGGCATCCCTGGAGTGTGCCCCTCTGATGCACAGAGACCTTGACCTGTCATTTTGTAGTAAAAAATTATAGTCGCAGCATTTTGTAGCGGGCATTTTGCAACACAATGCAACACAGTTTGACATAGCCTGACTATTTCAGAACAGCAAACAGCTAACCTCCTATTTTTTCCTGATTTGGTGGTGCTACATGTAGTCAAAAATTCTGTTCAGGCCATGCTGTGAAGAACAGCGGAGGGCAGCTGTGCAGTTTCATCAGAACTTGCTACTATGGCGATTATTGGGCAGACATGACGATGTGCAGACAATTTGGTCTTCCTCCGGGAGTTCTTGGCCGCGAGTCACCGCAAAGTGACAAAGCCCAAGCAGTTCTCATGAATCCATTCTATTTGGTGGAATCAGTTGTTACTTGGTTGAAATCACAATGCATTACAATAACAATGCATATGTGTTTGTGTTCCACTTGATGTATGTTCAAGAACCAGCTATTCATGTTATGTTCATGAATGTTCATGTTCAGTCCAGAATCCAGGACTGCCCTCTGAGAGACATGAAGACTCCATGGGCACTTCGTGGTGCACTTCTCCACAATCTTTGTGTCCCTGGACTCCACTGACCTTTTTGCATTTTGGTCTATTTGGTAGATCAGATCTTTTTGTAGCATTGGATGCTACTGGGCTTTCTAGATTTTCTTGGCGGAAGTGTTTTGTTATGCGCAGGTTGCCATGTGCAGCAGCGCATTGATGCATCGCAATCTGTCTCTGATGGATAGGTGCGAAGTCGGCTTGGCAGGATTTCTGTCCCTGGATTTGTTCCGGATGGTGTCAGAGACGCGCTGCAACAAGCACAACATGCCTCGTGGAAGCATGTTTATGGCCCCCCAAACGGTTTATAACCTACAGGGGTGCGCACTATCGGCAGTGCTGATCACCATATCGAAGGACGAGCAGTGGCATCCATTTCAGGTTGGCACACTCCGGCTCTCGGAGCTCGCAATAGAGGAGTGGTTTGGACTGCAACGAAAACAGTCTCCAAATTCACAACTTTCGGCACGTGGATTTTGGAAGGCTATGGCTCGAACACAGATGAAGCACGGCAGGCTTCTGAACAAAGAGAAGGTCATGGATCGCAAGCCGCAGCCTTGTCTGACAGAACAGGAGTTGCTCTGCTTGGTACTTAGCGACTACATTTTGTAGAATGTTGCCTGTGCTAGCCATTTTGTAGCCAAGGTTTTGTCCCACCTAGATCCACCAAGTGTGTCCGTCCTTGAATCTACCTCTCCAGCGTCTCCATTTTGTAGTTGTATAGTCTGTCCTGGCCATTTTGTAGCCAAGGTTTCAGTCTTGCTGTGCTCGAGCTCTGGAAGGGGCATTGAAATTGGTGGCTCTCACGACCGAGATCTTGGAGAAGTCATTGGAAAACGCTTACAGGAAGCATTGCAGTGATACTACATCGGACCTGTTCATGGAAGGTGACTTTGCTGAAGTAGACATGGACGAATTCATGGAGCAAGGTTCTGGCGTGGACTTGGATGAAGGTTCCAACGACCCAGCCTTTGACATCATTGAAACTGTGCAGAGAGAGACCATCTTTGTCGATCCAGAGGAAGATGATTCAGTCCTTGATCGTGCAGGGGTGGTAGATCCTGAGCTGGAGAGGATGGCAGACAAGGAGGACATGATGCATCTCTTAGCGGGAGAAGGTGAAGAAGCAGATGAAGGCAAGGAAGACATGCCTTCAACCTTGTTGGGGGCCATGTCCTCAAAGGGGGACGTGTGGAACAGCTTGTTCCGCTTTGTAGTCCGCTTGCGTTCCAGCAGCGGTGGGTGCGATGTGCGTTGGGTGCCAAACGCGCGGCATGTCAGGCGTGCTTCTTCCAAGCTCAACTGGCACCAGTGCTTGGGCTGATGGTTGTTTTTATTTTTGAGGGGGTGGGGTTGGACATACATTTTGTAGCACCGAGTCAAGTGCCCTAAGTTGATGGACAGTTCATATGACCCTTGGTGTTGCAAGGTACAACGAGATGTTGATTGCCCAGATGAACAAGGAGAAGGAGTCAACAGAGTACAGATCACGTACAACACGGCTTGCCAAGTGGAAAGAACTGGTCACACAGGCCCAGTTGGACTTGGAGCTCCAGGCTGGCATCCCTGAGAGGATTCAGCAACTTGAAAGCAGATGGATTCTTTCTTTGACTATGTGAGGTATGCTATGCCATTTTGTAGCTTTAGGATCCCACTATGTTATTTTCATTTATTTTCTAGCTATTGTATGCTATTATAATCTATTATATGTTTTACATACTGGCCGCTGCCTATAATATATATATATATATGTATGTATATATAAATAACAATATACTTACATACATGTTTACACACGCATAAACACATATATTTATATAGAATGGCAAGGAGGATGCTCTAGGGGTGCTGCCATCCATTCTGTAGCACCTGTGTGGTTTTCAATTCGTTGTTTGTTGGAAACTTGAGGCCAGGGAATGTGGTCCTCTTCCAGATGCCGAACTGCTGCACCCAGCAGGGTGTCGAAATGGGCTTGGTCATTTCTGTGTGGAGAGGAATAAAGGCCCCGAAGTTGTTTAGCGGCTCCACAAACGTGAGCAGCTGCGTGGCTTTTCGCGTCGTGGTGCTTGACATGGAGGAAAATTCGGATGCTCCACTGTGCTTGGGAAATGTTGTTACTCCATAGTTTGAATTTGTTTGTATGATTATGTGTCTGCATTTTTTGTTTAGACACACTATGAGACAGTTTGAGGAAAAGGAAACCGAATGGTTTTGCAGCGCTACATCCAATGCCCTGGTGGTACGCCTGGAGAGCTTGGTGTCGATCCTCGATGTGGAGGAATGCCTTTTGGATGCAATTTGGATGTAATGTTCCCTGTCTGGGGGGTGATCTCAGGGGTTTCCATATCTCATAGTGATTGTGTTGCATTTTGTAGCTATGACCGTTGTGAAGTACAGTTTGTAGCAGAAACATGATTATTTTTTGTTTTTTTCATTTTTTTTATCTTTTTTTATGTTGAAGATGGAAGAGCGTACTCTGCTTGAGTCAAGCCCAACTTGTTTTCAATCAAGGTCATTGGCCAGATGATCCCGAAAAAGACGTCCAAGTGGTTTTGACCAGTGAAAGCGCAGCCATCCTGAGCAAAATTCCTGGGATGAAAAAATGGCAAGTTCCACCGACAATGACCAGGGGATCTAAGGCCGTAGGCGTGAAGAATGGATTTGGGGAAAAACTTTTTACCAACAAGCCGAAGAAGAAGACGAAGGCAACATTCAAGAAAGCCAAAGAGGTGAAGAAAAAGACGAAGAAGGACAAAAAGGACAAGAAGGACAAAAATAGCAAAGATCCAGAGCCATTACTTGGAGATGAGGATGAGACGGAAATCACTGAGGCAACTTTCAAAAGAACTCAGCAAGGTCGAGATGCCATCATGAAACAGATGATGGAATTGTACGATCTTGACAACAAGGCTTTCCCTCACTCACCAGCCTGGACGGTGCAGGGCGCTTGCAGGATGAAATTTCAGGGTGCTGACAAGTTTACTTGGGACCAGATCAAGGAGAACTCAGGGAAAGCCTTTGAGAGCATGTTCCTCGAAGAACCCAAGTTATTCTTTGATAATTTTCTCAAAAAAAATGCATTGTTCAAAACGGTTCATTTTCAATAAATAGGGGTATTAAAAAATGAAGATTTTGGCTCCAACCAAGGGTATCCCCTTTCAGACCATTTCTTCAAGATTTTTTTAGACCTGGAAAAGCATTTTGTAGCTATACTTGTGGTGTCCTGCCTGGGGTCCGTGCTAGCTCCTGTGGTCACCAACATTCTAGCTTGGTTACCAACATTTTGTAGCAAAGACCAATGGATCTTCATTTTGTAGCATTTGGATCGGGATCTTTGATATTGACACATGGTGACAGTGCATTGCATTTATATGCATTTATACGGTGCGCATTTCATTTTGTAGTTTCCAGTGATGTCATCTGCATTTTGTAGCTCACAGATGCTATGGATGTTTCAAGGTACCGCCACCCTCGATCTGCTGAAGCGTACGGAAAGAATGTCTTCAGGCATCTCAACGCCATCAGGCAAAGGCTCACTGCAGATTCACCAAGCCGGCAGGGATGGCTGCGACTTTTGAAGGACATCATGGACTTCATCTCTTGCGCGGCGACCCAGTCAGCAGCTGATGCTTCGAAGTGAGATCTTTGTGGATTATGGATGTGTCCACTACGTGTACGGTGAAGCAGTGCCTTGGAAATTTGTGCCTGGCACGACGGTGAGCGGGTCTGATTTCTAGATTGCAGCCAACGTTTGAACATGAGTGCATCTAAAATTTTCACAATGTTTGAAGATATTTACCCATACACTCAATCATTTATAATAATAGCTTACAAATTGAAACCTATTTGTTTCATGCTGATGTTGTGACCGAGAATGGTTGGCAGCAAGACCTTAATTTGCTTATGTGCATGCATTTTCCCTTTGGCTTTGTCTGCAGACTGTGTCTACAAACAAAAGACAGCCAAAGCCCAGGAACGCCCAAAGTTTAGATTTGTTAATTAAAGAATGCATGCGCAGAACCATCAGGACATGTCAGGACACCTATCAGATTTTCAAATTGGACACCTTCTGTTCAAGATGTTGTCACAAAGGTTGATGTTGGTCCTCAGGATGGTCATTTTGTAGGGTTTACAGCTCGTGTATGCCATTTTGTAGCTTATTCATGTATACTAATGTGGATTTTGTAGCTTATTTTCCTGTTGCCATGCCATGTAGAAACCAATGTAATCAGCATCACGAGTTTTTATATGAGCGCTGCATGAGAGAAGCGTGCTCAGCATCAATAGCATAGAATATCTATGCTGGGATATGTTCACATGCCAAACATTGGCGGTAGGGCAGAGACTTGTGGGCGTTAACAAATGCGCCCAAGAGGTTAATGATGGTTGGTCCATTTTGTAGTCATCGGAGGTGTGACAGGCTTTTTGTAGGGATTTTTTGGTTTCGCTTTCGGGCTGTGAGAAATCCAAGCAATTGAAAACCAAATCTATGTCAGCAGTCTTGGATTTTGATCAATTACTTTCAATGGAGCCAGCAGTTTTATGCTCAAAGTACTTAAAGGCTCGGTCTTGTTGTTCTAGGCTTCGATCCCATGCTGGAGTACATTGATTTTGTCCATGTTCTCTGGATGGCCTTCTTTGTTGGCGCTCTTGTGGGTTCATTGCTAACTGCAATGGTGGTGTGGGCGTGCAATCAATGTTCAAAGGATCAAGGAAGACCCATTGTGAAGCTGAGTCTGCCGGGGGAGCTTTTTGCGAGCCGCGCTGGCCGATGTTATCATATCAACAAGAGTTGTCAAAACAAAGACAACAATATGGTTGAATTGAAACTTTGCCAGATTTGTCTTAAACAATATGAAAAAGGCACTTGCTTGCAAAAGACCAAGTGACAAGTGACTGCGCTACAAAATGACAGCTCCCCAAAAAAAGCGAGTGCTACAGAATGTTTTGTGTGTGATTATGTTATGTCTGGTTGGGGGAAGAAGCATCAGACTACAAAATGTTTTGTCAATGAAATGGATTGAAGATATGCGAATTTTATAGAATTATGATATCAGAAGAGAAAACATTTTGTAGTGATCCGTTTTGGATATGATCCATGGTTGGTAATTCATTTTGTAGGGTCTATTTTTGGTACCCAGGACTCCATTTTGTAGCATCTGACCCTGTGCCCCCTTGGTCTGTAGCTACAAATTGCCTGCACAAGGTCTCCCCCCAAATGTTAACCCGGATCTATATATATCATGACATATCATTACCAATTATCATCATCATTACAGCTACTGTATGGCTAAGAGTCGAAATGTCAGACCCAGGGACGGTCAACGAAGATCGCTACGGAAACCCTGGATTTGGACACCCTTCGAAAAGTAATCCCATCATCTTTTCCCCAAGGATTGCCCAAGGGTTTTATTCTTAAAATCGGATCATTTTCCAACGGTAAAATCGCATAAATCATCGTTTTCCCATGGAGTTGTACAACAGTGGTAGCTACTCCTTTTCACCCGGGAGAGTTGGAATCCTGCAGCTGAGGTCATGAGGACTTTGCTCACCGAGGACATCAAAATGGGTTTCAGATGTTGGATTTCAGTTATTTTTTTTTAAAGATTAAATATCTAAAGAATATCTTCCAAACTTGCATCTTGCGGCACATTGCAACTCAATATTCCTGGCTGGTATTGGGGTTCTGTGTAGGGATATATCTCTTCAAACGACAGGGCGAGAGGTTCATCATATCACTTTATCCAAGGCCCGTGATCAGTGAAAAGCTTTGAAGCCTGGGCACTCCTTAAAATGGTGACCACATCATGTCGTGGAGTGGCGCGTATTGCGTATACACCGTCAACTAAGCATCACTACTTCCAATTGTGTGATGCACATTCACCCATCTTCCTGTGGTCCTGTGGACACTTCGGAAATCAAATTTGGCGATGGACATATCTCCCACTTAGTTCGATGAATTTCCCATCTGTAAACCTTCATCTATCGATACGAATTTCCCAGCTATGTTTGATTGCCATCATGTCATATCAATAAAGGTTTGTTTGAACATATAGTACCGCTAAATTTTCCGGTTTATCATCATTTTCCCTTCTAAATAGCCATTCTTGAGGCCTTGAGGTATTCACCATTTTCAGACATCCATATCCCCATCGGTCAAAGCCCATGGTGTGCTTTTTGTTTTCACTGTGGACAGACCCAAAAGATCCGCTGATCAGGAAACCCTCAAGGTGCCAAAGGGTTTGGGACTCAGCCGGAGTGATTAGACATGGGACGAAAAGGGGGCTGGGGTGGCATGAAGGCTTCGGTGGAGGTGCAATTGCTATATATTATATATATACACGTACATGTAATGTACATATCTATAGTACATACACCTACATACCTATATGTATGTATATATATATATATATTCTTATTCTCATCCTTCTTCTTGTTATCATCATTATCGTCATGGCTTATTATCATGATTATGCTTAGTTTCATGATTATCAGTAAGGCTGCAAGATCACCGTGAAGTCCAAGATCGTGGAGGTGTCCTTGGGCTTTCGGGGTGTGAGCCCTGGCTAGCATTGACCCTGAAAATTTAGCTGTTTTGATTGTAGAGTCCATTGTAATGATCGCATCATAAGTGGGGCTTAGTAAGGCAAGGGAAATTATCCAATATTTTTGAGGCTTTTGAACTGTTGTGTTTTGTCCAGGTTCTTATATCGTTTAGCTCTGTTTTGAGGTCCCAACTTTCAGCACTGTTCGAAAGGGCAAAGACTTGATACACTACCCAACCAAACATCATTTGTAGTTGAAACACTTGCTGTCGCTTGCATCTCATTGAACCAGCCCATAGGAATAAGCCAACACCCACCACAAGACATTGAGTTTTACTTCGTCGTTGATGAACTTCTCCGTTTTTTTGGTCCGTGGAGTCAATTACCAAAAAACGTGACGTGGTTGGTGAATCATATCAAAGTATCCCCATCTTGGGCCAGGACTTTTCGTGTTTTGCCAGGTGACCGGCAAGCACGGAAGCCTGAAGCGCGATTTCAAGCACCTGCCCATCGAACTGTTCTTGTCCGACGGCGGCAAGAAGGCGCAGGGGAAGAGTTATGACCTGAGCTGCTGGGTTAGTTGGGGAACCAAGCACTGGGGATGCGGGACAAAGGCAAGAAATCTAGAGCCAGTGCACAGTGCCCAGTGTGGCCAAGTTGGGCTTTCTTAGTAGACCATCAAGTTTTTTGGCCGAGAATTTCGACCCATACCCGATCTGGGTGAATTATAGCGACCTTGGCCTTGGAAGTGAAATAAAAAGATGGTCAGTAGGTCAAATTGTTCCAAGAATAGTTCCAAGTTTATCAGAATAGTTTACTGGGATTCACCTTGAAGCCCTGAATGACTCACCCTTCCAGCTAGAACCAGATAGTGGGGTTGTCAGCTACCACAGAGAGACTGTAGTTTTGCTGTTTGTATTTGTCTGCAAGTCAGCAATTAGAGGTGATACACCATATACATCCATAGAATTCTGATTCAATCTATATACTGTTTCCATTTCTTTTTAAAATACGGTCCATGGCAATATTTGTTGATTTCATCACTGCGAAATTGGACAGCAGCTGGAGGTGGTGGCAAGGATGTACTTCGCCAAGAGCAAGCAGTGCTCCATGCTGAACACCGTCACTGGGCATCAAGTGAGGCTTTCCCACATCCGCCCCAGAAACTGGGTAGAACAGAAGGGATCAAGGCATGAAAGAATCAACAACCGCACCCCATGATGGGAAATTAGGGCTTTGATATATATATAATTATATATATATAATTATATATAATATATATATATTATATTATATTATACTGACAAAGATATCGGCTTTGGTCTACATATCTAATCTATCTATCTATCCATCGAATCTAATCTAATCTAATCTAATCTAATCCTATCTCATCGCATCCTATCCTATCTATCCCATCTATCCTATCTATCCTATCTATCCTATCTATCCTATCTATCCTATTTATCCTATCTATCCTATCTATCCTATCTATCCTATCTATCCTATCTATCCTATCTATCCTATCTATCCTATCTATCCTATCTATCTATCCCTCGATCGATCGATCTATTGATCTATCGATCGATCGATCTATCGATCTATCGATGAATATATCGATCTATCCATCTATCTGTCTATCTGTCTATCTGTCTATCTATCTATCTATCTACCTATCTATCTACCTATCTATCTATCTACCTATCTATCTACCTATCTATCTGTCTTTCTTTCTTTCTTTCTTTCTATCTGCTTCAACACAAATGATCCAGATCAGCAATCAGATAACGAAATGGTTGGGACATGTTGGAACCCTCCCACAAATTACGGGCAGAGGGAGATGATCAGAGTTTTTTCAGGCTTGGGAAACCCTTTTTCCCCAGCACTGAATGGGAACAATTTGTGGCACTGCAAAACTGAGGTTTGCAGCCACATCTCCAATTTGTTTGAGGATTTGCGGAGTTGGATGGTTGGGATAAAAACAGCTGTCAGTTGGGACAAAAAACCATGGAGATTTTCCATGGTGAGGGCGAGCACGCCATGTCAAACATGATGGGTGTTGGTTGGAGGTTTGCTGGGGATCAAGGTGCCATTGAAACCATTGAAATCGTGGATGTTGGAGATCACGCTCCCGGTAACTCTCCCGTGCGTTTGGCAGATCAGTGGTGGTAGAAGCAACATAATGGGTAGACCAAACATATTCAATAAGGGCTACCCAATCTCAGGACCACAGCATGCCTAAATGTCAACTTGGCCTTTTCGAAGTTGGAAGGGAATTGCCAACATGTTTCCCATCCTCAAAGTGGAAAGCAGAAAAGGTACCACTTTGCTCCCTGCAAGCTTCCTTTTGTAAAGCCAAACATCACACCCAGGAGCCCATTCGCCATTGCTGTGCAGTGCTGCCCCGCTGTGACTGAACTTGACAGGGCGTGACCAAGAAGTTCGAGTACAAGATGCGCCTGGTCTATGCGCACTTTCCCATCAACGTCAACATCATCAACGGTGGCAAGGTGGGGCCCCAGTGAGGTTTGTATGACACTATACGGGTCTCTGAAAACATGATATGGCAGCCAAACATCACATTTTTATACGGAAACTGATCCTCCTCCAGTGGATTTGGGAGTACCCTACTTGAGACAAACCCATCCCCGCCAGCATGGCCTCGCGCCAGACGATTGAGATTCGTAACTTCTTGGGTGAGAAGGTGGTGCGAACTGTGTCTTAGCTGCAGTGCCTGGGAAGCTGCAGGCTGATGATCATACCGAAGTCCTTTGTTTTCGCTTAATTTCCCCATTTTGAGTTGCTGAACTCCACAAGTTTACACGATTTTTCCATATCTTTCCATCTCTTTTCTCCACGAAATCCCACGAATTTCATGGCTTTTCTCCGTGAAATCAGTGTTTTGCCGGCAAGAAGCGCTACCGCCTCGCCGAGCTGAGGTGCACATGTTGCCCGGTGCCACGGTGGACAAGAGCAGCTCCACCAAGGTTGGGGGGTGATTCCATAGAAACTGCCGTTCAATGCCAGCTTCATCTGAGGATATCTGAGGTATGTGAATGATAAGACGGTTTTAAAGGCCGGAAACAAACGGTGGTAAAATGGGATGGGATATCAACTGGAATTCATCTGGATGAATTTCATCACCTCACGTCGCGACCTCACTCGAATGATAATAGCCCTGGCTTCATGGCCCATTCAAGTCGATGAATGATTTCCCGATGATTTCCCCATCAAATCATGGTGATTCTCCATACTAGCTATGTGCAATGACCAGAGGGGGTCTCGCCAATTTTCCTAGGCAAATCCCTTGTTTTCCCCTTAAATCCAGTTTTTTTCCGGGTGAAATCCCCATTTTTCTGGGTGAAAGCGGTGAAACCAGGACGAGATTGTGGTGACCAGCGCCGACATCGAGCTGGCGGGGCGATCTGCCGCCTTGATTCACCAGCTTCTTGACCGATGAAAACTGGTGTCCTAAACTGGGGGATCCCCAGTCGTCACCATGGGTGAAACGGTGAAACACGTGAAACGGAATTCATGGTCTAACTGTTGATGATTTTGGGGTATCCTATTTTAAGACACCTCCGTTTGTGGGCTGATTTCTATGATCCAGAAAAAAACATCGGTTTTGGACATTCAGTCATCAGGTTTTTTCGGACATCCGGTGACATCTTTGGGATCTAATTTTTTAGACCTGACATCAGGTTTTGGACATCAGGTGTCCTCAGTTCGTTGGCAATGTGGTAAATCCAATTCAATAACAGTGTGGTAAAGCCAACGATTTCCTGAATCCCTGATGCAAAAAAAAGAGTGGTAAGAAAGTACCCCCAAAGGGTAGGTTTAATAAAATAGTGGGTTCACCACATCAGGGATGTTGATGGAAGAAAACCTGGAAAGGATATGAAAGGATGAGTTTGGAATGGAAAACGGAATAACAATCATGGCTTCGCTGAAAGCAGTGTCTATCTCCAGTGTCACATGAAGCTGACGTCAGTAGTTGGCAGAAGTTCTTCTCCAGAGATATCCCAAAGATTATGAAACTCCTCAAGGATATCCTGCCAGGTGCTCCCATCTTTCAGAATGTGTAGTCACTCATCACTGATATGGCACCACGAGGTCATGCTTGTGCAAGAAGAAGGATATCCGAAAGTTCTTGGATGGTATCTACGTCAGCTCCCACGGTGTTATCCAGGACATGTGGGACGGGAAATTCCTGAGGGACAATCCCAGTCACTTCGTTCCATGGCACTGCTCCCCCAGGACTGAGCAGAGCCAGACATCGAAGAACCAGCGCAGTTTGAGAGAAAGGGCGCCACTGCCGAGATAACGACACCAAACAGAGGTGCTACCCTCTGGTCATAAACGGGCTTGTCTGAAAATGTGCTATACCCTCCAAATCACAATGTTAACAGGGACGCAATATTAACCCTGGGATTTTGGGGGTTATCCTATTTCAGACAAACCCAAATACAGACATGGGCAAGTTACCCATTTGTAGATGATTTAACTAAACAGGTGATTTTCCATGGCTATTTTAGAGTACCAGAGGAGTTCATCTGTCTGAGCCATGAACAATAACCTCTTGATCCAGGGTCAATCACGGAAAATGACATCATGCAAATTAACCCCCCAAAGGACAGAAAAGTATATACTGTATATATATATATAGTATATAATAATAATAATAATGATAATGATAATGATAATGATAATAATAATAGTAATAATAATAATAACAATAATAACAATAATAATAATAACAATAGTAATAATAATAACAACAATAATAATAATAACAACAATAATACTAATAATAATTATATATATATAGATAGTATATATAACATGTATTTTAGTGGTTTTTTTTGGGGGTTGCTCTATCGACACAATGGTTGACCGGTGTTAAACTCCCATTCCCAACCAGAATTTCCAGCCAAAACCACCAGGATTTCCACATGGCCATGCCATGGTGCAAGATTGGGCAACCTCGATCGTGCCTATAGGTAAGAAATGGTAAGAGTTGGCGAATTCAGTGCAAGTTTTCACTCCATTTTTCATTCCATTTTTGCCCTGTGGAAAGGTGACCCAATGAGGCATTGAGCAGTCATTACGAATTGACTCATAAGTTGAGGTTTACATAGGTTTACCATACCCATCTAAACTCTTTCTTTATTGTTGGGTTTAGGGTGTTGTTTTCAGGATTTTTATTTTCATGCACACATCAAGAAATGCAACCCCAATTGATCAAGATCGGTGGAGCCAATTGAACCAACATGAACCAACTCCCATCCTCCAGCTGCACAAGTCCAAAAATGGCCACCAAATCGCAGCTCGAAGTTAGATATTGCTGTAAATAATGAAAGTAAATGTCAATCCACGTCATGACATCGTCCAAAAAGCAACATGAAAGCCGACATGGCAATGGCAGTGTCGCAGCCTTCTGCGTTTTCACTTAGGTAATCTCCCCATGTTTTGCACATGGCATTTGTGAACTCCACACAGCCCGGAACTACCCTGCTATGAAAACCGGGTGCGTACCCCTTTGCTTCAACAACGTGTGGCTCATTCGTGGTTAACCTCCGCAAGCTTCAACAAAGCCAATCCGTGGGTCCAACGGGTCCAAGGGGAATGGATAGATTTGACACTTGACAATGACCATGACCCATGCGATGTTTGTAGGCTCATGATCTCAACATGTTACCCTCCCATCATTAAACATAGGGGAAAATCCCCGATGATTTTCCCGTGGAAATATATTGACAGCTCCAAACAACTGCAAGTCTCCAGCAACTTTGCCCCCTTCGATGTCGGCGGCCCTGTGCATGGACAGTGCCCCGCAGCCGCGGCGAGCGGCGAGCACCAGGGCAACTTATGTCGGCGACCCTGGGGTCTGGTAACTCCAAGCCGGTGGACATATACTTCTGTTGATTGGTAAACAAAAAGGGGGTAAACAAAAAAAGGGGTTATACTAAGCAGTTTATCATGTTGACTGTTGATGTTTATTGGAGATTGTAAACATCCAATAACAGGCAACACCTATTTACCAACCAGTTTTTTTAAAATAATGGCATGGGATGCGGATAGTGCTGGCTCGCTTGTGAATGGGATATATATATAACCCTCACTAGGAGACTTGTTACATGAGGGTTCTCAACCACTGACTAAGTGGGATGAAACTCCAAGTAGAAGCCATAGAACTGGGGGTGCTAGGCGTGTTACCCATGAAGATTGGGGATACAAGTAACATGAAGTAAGAATGATGGAGCGCTATGGGGATATAGTCAAGAATATTGGGAAACATCAGGATATACTGTAAGCAACAAGCAAAGGAACTATTCAACGGCAAATATGGGGAGATTCCCAACTCACGATATATGACAATATCACTTAGTGACCAATGTTCTTTCGGTGCCTGTTTGGGAATATGATCCCTTTGACAGGCAGTAGAGGCAATAACTATTTTTTTAGGTAACGCTCTTAATTGACCGCTAGGACTGATTCGTCTGTTTGTTCACGTTCCAGAAATGACTGCGTTGACTAAGTTGACTCTGGACTTGTACCCTCATAGTTGCAAACATCAATCCAGGACTTGACCATCCACAACCAGCTTTTTTTTTATTTTCTGTGAAGACCAGCGTAGGGTTTTGATCGCCATGTCGACTATTAACCATTACCCTCTGCCAATCAAAGGTGGCAATGGAAAAGTCATTTTTTCCCGTGAGAAATTCATGGATTGTCCATTGGGGTAACGGCAAAAACATCCTACTTGAAACCGCTATACTGCTGAGTTTCGTAATCCGAACATTGACCGTCAAACAAGATGGATTTTGCAACCGTGTCTCTGCAATTTTACTTCCACTAAACAAATGTTTGCACCATTTTGTGTCTACGAATGGAGGTATTGGTATGGATCAAAATTGGGGAAGCCACCCCAATTTTACAATTTTTATGGGTGGTACAAAGCATCAAAATATGAGTGGTTCATCATTACTTTAACTGACGTGACATACCCAAAAAGAAAAGTTGAAACACATGACCAACCAATATTGTGCATCCTCAGGGCGTCAGAACCCCCTGGGTTGATGGTGAAATTCCTGTGGATTTCGTTTTCCTCAGTTCTTGTCACATTTTTTTGAAACAACAAGAGATGCTCAGTCTAAGGCTTACAAGGTTTACACATGCACTGTTGATGGTTCAACCATCATATGCTCCTGCCTTTCCTACGTTTTTTTTTTTGGACAATTCCATTGGAAAAAAAACTGGTTCCCCTGAGGCCGCCTTCATCACCTTTGGCCTCGGCAGCTGGATCTCCATCAATAGCGTGGGACCTGCCCAGTGGCGATCAGATCATTTTCCGACACCGGTTTCCATGTCTACCCGGCAAAACAAATGGAACCCCAGGTCGATTTGTCAAGGGAAGTGCCGTATTTCTTCCGTGATGAGTTGCCGTTCGCATGGTGATTGTCCATAGCAAACTGTGAAAGTACCAGAGGGTATCATATTTGTACTCACTTAGACACCATTGCATGGCATCTCCCCGGCAGAGTTGCGTGGAGATATCCCATTCAGCACACGGGTGTGCGGCAATGGAAAATCGCCACAAGCCTCTCCACGGATATTCACAGACGCGATCTTCCTTTGAAAACAAACATGGTGATTTTGCCTTGCCAGGATGCATACATGCATACATGCATACACGCATACAGGCATGCATACAAACATACAACATACAAACATACAAACATACAAACATACAAACATACATACATACATACATACATACATACATACATACAAACATACAAACATACAAACATACAAACATACAAACATACATACATACATACAAACATACAAACATACAAACATACAAACATACAAACATACAAACATACAAACATACAAACATACAAACATACAAACATACACACATACAGTCATACAGACATACAAACATACAAACATACAAACATACAAACATACAAACATACAAACATACAAACATACAAACATACACACACAAACATACATACATACAAACATACAAACATACAAACATACAAACATACATACATACATACAAACAAACAAACATACATACATACATACATACATACATACATACATACATACATACATACATACATACATACATACATACATACATACATACAGACATACATACATACAGACATACATACAGACATACAAACATACATACATACATACATACAACCATACAACCATACAAATATACATACACATATACATACACATATACATACACATATACATACACATATACGACAAACAAGCAAGCAAACATACAAACAAACAAGCAAGCAAGCAAACAAACAAAAAATCAAGCAATCAATCAAACAAACAAACAATCAAACAAACAAACAACCAATCAAACAAACAAACATACATATAGTCACTCTGGAGTAGATAAGAGATAGACATTTCAAACATCCCCACAAAAATCGGAATCTCATTGAACATATCATATTCTATCTACATCAGGATGATTGTAGATAGTTTAGATGAATAATACCCATTTATGGTACAGTTGGGAATGGTTTATCATTGGGTTTACCACATTAGAGGTTTTAACCATCACAACATGGGCTATGAGTGGCTATAGCTGGTACGTGTTGGTTGCTTAGTTGCTTATTATTATGGTTAACAGGTTTTAATTGGTATTTCACCATCAAACATATCGGGATATATATTAAAACATCTGGATTTTCCATGACCAGCGGACCGAGATCTTCGTGCAGTCCTCCTTCTTGGTGTATCACCTGCCCGAGCATTGGGCCTTGACCACCTGGAGTGTTGGGGATCGGTGGCGATTGGGAAATCCATGTCCTTTTTGGGTTGGGGTTGGAGAGTCTGTTTGTTGTGAAGCAACTATGATTTTGAATGGGGTTTTGCTATGAATCCAGAGTTTTTATGATATTCATTGGGTGAACTATCCATTTGGATCATCTGGGTATCTGGTTTTCTTGGAAGTTAAGGAGTTGAAACATGATGTGCAGGTCTTGGGTGGCCAAGGCCCCGAAACGCCTTAGAAACCGCGGCAGGATCGTGGTGGCTCTACAGTTGGCCAACTTCTGCGTAATGCTGGTCTTGCTACTTGGAGCATTTGAACGGGATGGGGCCCCATGGGGCCCTTTCAGTCATCCGAAGTTCTCGGGAACAGAGGAACCCACTGACTTTGGGCTTTGAGGGCTAGAGGAAGCAGCTCATTCAGCACATGTTCTGCTGTTGGAGAATTATTATTCATTTGATTCACCGTGCAACTTCGAAGATCACAGGGGAAGCTCAAGAAGCAACATAGAGCCCCGGTTTGATGATGTTTAGTCACTTGCTCTTCGACATTTGCATTCATGTTTTGGGATACTCATGTCTGTGGCCACTGGCCATTGTCTATAGGCGCTTATTCATGGACACTGTCACCCGTGGTTTGGCTTGGAGAAAGATTCAGCAAAGGTAGAGTAGCCCGTAGCCCCATTGAGTGAGTTCCCCATTTGGGCGGCCACTTCTTGCTAGGCAAGAACCAGGGTCACTCACTACATCTCTGATGGGACCGACTATACTGTACTGGCATCATTCTGCCATTGATGTTGGTCAAAACCAAAATGTGTTCCTAGTTTCTATATCCAGTTTGGTTACGGGTTCCAACTTCTTTTGTTTTCAG
Organism: Cladocopium goreaui; assembly: GCA_947184155.2. Classification (NCBI taxonomy): domain Eukaryota; class Dinophyceae; order Suessiales; family Symbiodiniaceae; genus Cladocopium; species Cladocopium goreaui. The sequence continues at coordinate 93,467 of CAMXCT020002060.1, forward strand.
CCCCGAAAAAGGGAGCATCATGCCCAATGACCAGTATTTTGAGAGGAATTGAATCCACCAAGAATGCTTGACACCATCGCTTCCTGTTGATGAATATCCCCAGGACATCATGATATCCAATGTTATGAATTCCATCCATTTTCTGAATCGAAACCACCAACTGGGCGTGATTTGAAGACTACAAAAAACATCAAAAAGCAAGCAAAACGGGTGAACATGCCCAAATCATCCCAAATCCAACAAATCGACCATTCTGGTATAGTTCGGCAACAAAATTTGGGGATGTGAACTAGATGGGGGTGCAGTTCCACTTAAGCGGCGTTGTAGCTATAACTTGTGACAGCAAAGGGGGTTATCTCCCAACTTGTGGTGATTTCAACAGGGTTTTACCATGTTTTACCCCAGATGGAGATGGTTTTGCTATCCGAAAAATCCAATGAGAATCCCAGTTGTGGATCATATTTCCATAATTATGGGATGTTTTTTTAAAATAACATAAATAATGTGTGGTTATAACATGTTATAACATTTCCCACATTAATAACATCTAATAACATTAATTACACATGAATTTCCCACATTCGATTCCCATAGTTACCTAATAGTTCTGGGATTATATGAGAATAAATTGTGCGGGGTTATCCCATGATTTCCCGCAACATCAGCTGGCCCAAGGCGACCCTTGGTGAAGCGCCCTGCGCCAGCTTGGGCTCTGCTGAGCAGCATGCTGCTGCTGTTGGGCTTCGGTGGGGGGTGAAAGGAGGGGCCATTTTCCAGTAATGAATGGTTTATATAATGATTCATGGAACATTTAATATATTAATGGTTTATATATACATAATGGTTTAATCGATGGTTTCAATTAATCAATGGTTTTTTTCCATTAAATTATATATATATGGTATATAATGGATCTATTTTATATATAACCAATACCCGAACCTTTAATATGGTATATCAAGTTGATTTGTGTGGACTACCCTCCGGTAATCAAACATGGCGATTGGATACTCCCCATAAATGGAGGTTCTAGCTGGGCAAATCAGGCATTTTTCCATTTCTCCGGACAAGTAGTATCGGACACATTGGAAATTGATGAAATAGTTCGAAAACTAGATATCTCATTCCATCCCATCGTTTCAAACATCATTTTTCCCCGTAGAACATTGCAAATTTGTTGGGGCATCCACCTGTTTGGACAAAATTTGAACACTTACATAGAGCCCTCTTTTCGTTGATCATATCAACTGAGCATCCTCATTCTTGGACAACCCCAACAATCCTGATGATATATATATATATTGTTTTAATTATGTTTCATCCAATGTTTTTTGCTGCTTATATTGTCTCAAATACCTAGAACCCATCATATCATATTGTTCAGTTCAGTAGTTAGAAATTCCAACCAAATCCAAATATTTTTAAGGATTTATCATCCTATTCCTATTCCTATGATATCCTGTATTCTTCTCCAATTGGTTCCTCCTCAAATCCCCATGTTTTGCACCCCAAAACTCCTCCTCTGTGTCCCACCGGAGGGTCACGGGTCGTCGCAACGTTTCCAGGTGCCTGTGTCGCGTTGGCCGCCGGCGTCTACCGAAGCACCGCATGGCTTTTCGGCCTGGAAACCTGGAAAATCATCGTTCACGAAATGGTCCGTGGCTTCCATAGCTATGCTAAATTGCCAGATGATATATAAATAAACAATTGGTCATATGGGTACAATATATATATATATACACAGTATATTTAAAAAAACTGGATATACAACTGTTTGTATCCATTTGAACTTTCATTGGAAAGAAATCGTTATCCGTATAACTTGTTTGCATGAGGATTGCCGCTAAGCGTTTATTGTTTATTTTGCCATTTAAACATTGGTATATATGGGAATCATAGTTCCAGTTATATGAGGGGTTTGCTGAAGATTACTTCTTTGATTATTCCATTGGTCAATCCACTATTTGTGGAGCCCATTGGGAGGATCGTTGCTACTTTTCCCTGGGCCCCTTATGCAAATCCAGTGAGAGTTGATGCATGAATGTCGGTTTTTGCTGGTTGTTTATGAATGTGAGAACCCTCAGAACAAACCATAGCTAATCTACATATTTGCCAACTTTTACCAGTTGGCGAATATTATAATCTATACCGAGAAACATCTTTTTGCCTGAAAACCACATTAATTGAGAGGAAATGCTGATCGTTTGAAACCAAGCGATGGATGATGGCACATCTAGAGTCTAGATCTGACTACTGGGATTCTACAGGTCCCCACCTGGAGTCAGCAGTTGACTCAAGATTGAACCAATAGAAATCATATAGAAACATATAGTGTTTTGATCCACAAAGATGTTGAACTTTGTAGAAAACCGTGGTTGGAATCCTACTTGGAATTGCAGTTACACTGAAATAAGTGGAGACTTTGGCCATAGTCAGGTCATATGCCCAACTTCTAGTGGTTATTTCACCTGGGTCATCATAAAAGCAACCCAACTGGCCCGACTGGAGATGGTGACAACTATAGTTATCCATAGTAAGCCCATAATGATACCATAGTCATCAGATGTCATCAGATGTCATCAGCACAATTTCCCACATGACCCCAGTCCTGCCAAGATTCCGCTCCGCAAGGCGCTGAACGTTCCGCGGGACTTTTGGCCATGACCTTCGTGGCAGGCAGAAGTTGAGCAGCACCCCTGGTGCCGGTGTTCTCTTGTAAAATGATAGGGGCTCAAGCGTTTAACCATGAAACCTTGGGGGATGTTAACAAAAACTGCACTTGGGGATTCTACTACTTCCCAAAAATAGAGACTAGGCCTACAGAGTAGGCCATAGTTGATGGTGAAAAGCACGAACAGCGTGGGGTCGAAACATTGCGAAGATTCAGCAAAGTTGGGGCTCTAAATGCGACATTAATATAGGGTCAGACAAACTGGATTGAGTATTGGGGTAATGGATGATGTGGGGTGCAGAGTTGCTCGCTTGGTGATGCAGCTGGATGAAGCAGCGGTCAGTGTTGCTTCCAAACATGGAAATGTCCAAACTCATGCGTGTTTGCCAATTTTTTTGACGTTTGATGGTTAGACAGACAACTTTTAGGAACACTTTCTGTGTTCCTGATGATCAGAAAGGAACCGATGACGAAAATTGGAGAGTAGGATGTTTTGTTTTTTTTGGCACAACCAAGAAGAAACACGCCGAGCTGACTTTTGCGATCAGCAGATTTTTTTGGTGGAATGAAACTCCATTATTGTTCGGCTGGATTTAGGGCTAAAGTTGGGGTACCCTGAAAAACGAGAATTGAACACTAAAACGATCACCTCCAGATCCTGAGGGGCCTTGCAAAAAGTGACCATCGGCCCAGCTGGTATCGGCCCGATTGAGATAGTTGTCAAGAACCAGGCTTTCCTTCCAGATGTGCTGGTGAATACTAAAGGTATAAAGGTATAGATGTACCATATGTGACCAACCATGGTCGGGAGCATGGTCACCCCTCGGTTGAGGTGTCGCGAGTTGCGGCAGTTCTTTGGTTTTCTATCCTTTGGCAGCCCATTTCCCAAGGCGGCAGGGCAGTGGGAATGGTCCAAGGTAAGTTGATAGGCAGAATGGAAGAATCCAAGGAATTAGCCATATCTTTACAGGTAAATCATCCGCATGTCTGCAGAAAACATTGCACCCTTGGCAATGTTTGATTGCCAGAGGGTTCCATCCACTCCAGAATTGGTAGAGTGACACATCATGCACAGGTGGTGGACTTCCTAGCCAGAAATACTAAAATTTACTGCACTAAGAGGTTCTTTGGATTTTGTGAAGTTGTTTTGGGGATTTTTGGGGCATCTGCAGGTTTTTTTGGTCAGTTTCCATGATTTGTTGACAGTGCCCAGGTGCTTTTCAGCTTTTTGCTCATGGAAAATCTCAGCCATAGGCGCTACACCACTGCCCTGGCGATCGGGGAAGGCTTGAGTGGCTCCATTGCGGGGGTGCTGGGCATGCTGCAGAGCCTTGGTACGAGCGGAAAGTCCATGGAAAATCGATTTGTTGGTGATTTTACTTGGAAAAATGATGATATTATATACAGTATATATATATATACATATAAACATACATACATTATCTAAATATATACAATATATAAATATATACAATATATAAATATATACATATATAAAGATATACACATGTAAATATATACATATATAAATATATACATATATAAATATATACATTTTTAAGTATATACATATATAAAGATATATATATATATGTATATATATATATATGTATATATATATACACATATATATATATACATATATATATATACATATATATATATACATATATATATATATGTACATAAATATGATATAATTGGGATATCATGGGATTTTAGAGCCAACAATAAGACTTTGGGTGGTTTGACCAACAAACAATCGGGGATTTAGTGGTGATTTAGCCAACAGAAACACGGATATCTTTAAGGCATATCATAGGATATAACCAACAATGGGGATACACAAACATGGCTGGCTGGGAAACCCACTATAACTTGGCATTTAAATGGGAAAAACATCTAAGTAAATGGGTGATTTTCCAGCCAGCCATGGAGCTGATTACTGGAGGGTAAATTGGTGGAAATCCCAGATTACAATCTGGTAAGCCAAATAATCAACCTCCAGTTGGAGCATGGTGTTACCACCCATTTCTTGTCCAATGGGGACCGTTTATTGTTGGGCTTACAATTACATTTTATTGGTTTCGAATGGGTTTTGAACGGTTTTTGACCCATCAAACCTATGGGATGGGGATCAAGCTTCGATGGATTCCTCTACTGCGAAGTATATGCGACTGCAAAAACCAAGGAACAGTGTCAAGACTATCAATAACGGGCGCATGCGATTGAAATTAGCATCGCATCACCCCAAGGACATCTCGATAGCACTGACGCTTCTCATGCAGGGTATTTTAGATAGGTCATGAAAAATGGCGCTTAAGCCGCTTGGGATTATGGGGGAAAATCTTAAAATGGCCTTATACAACTCAAAGGAAGGACTTTTTAAAATTATCCTTTTCTTAAGCCTTTCAGGCATCTACAGGCACGAGAGGCGAGAATTAGCTTTCGACGTATTGCGACGTCTAAGATGTATATGAAAGGTAGTCAACTTGGACAATCCGAACAGTGATTAAATCTCATTTTTTCTTGGTAACCTGGTAAACTCCAGATTTTTCATGGGTAAGTCACCATTTATCAGTGGTTCCATCCACATTTTTCCATGGCTTTCATCCTAAACCGATCTCCCTATGGTGCCGGCGAAGGAACGCTGGCGGCGCGCCGCAGAGTTTCGCCATGGCCTTCGGTCTGGCTGCGGTGCTGTGTGTCGTTTCTGCGCTGGGGCTTATGTGCCTGGGACCGTCTCGGGACATCCCAGGAATCAGTGGCAAAAGATTTAGAGTTCATGGGAACTGATAGAACATATATATATATATAATAGTATATTATAAATTATAATATATATATATATAATACATAGCTAGGACCTAATCAACAATATATTTGGTAATATAATAGGTATTATATCTGGTAATCAACCATGTTTATACTTACTGGGATACAACTTAACCATGAATGGTGAATGGTGATCTATTGGGTATATAATAGGATATATAGCCAATAATTAGGGTTACGCTCCGGTGTCATCAAACGTGGATAGCTGGGAAATCTCCGAACTGAATGGAGATTTATAACTTGGAAAATCATCGAAGTAAATGTGGATTTTCCATTGCCATGTTTGACTACCGGAGGGTATAAGAATTTATAGCCCATATATGTATATATATATATATAACTTGGGATAATGACTTCCACATACAATAACTGGGGTATAGTATGCAATCCTAAGTGGCCTTAAGGCCTTAAGGGTCTAAATGGTTTACTGAGCGGGCTAGGGAGCTTAAGCTTATATGTGTTTTTTTGGGAACCCCCAAAATTGGGTGGGTTATTGGGTTATCATCTTTTCTTTATTTAAATGGCCATTTGGAGGTAGACGCGGTTTATAGCCCATATTCCACATAGAACTGGGATATAATATGGTTACCACCCACTAACTGGGATCACCCGCAAGTGGCTGGAGAAGACTGAAAAAATGGGGAGATAGTATGAACAGTAGATTTTGCGACTGAAATATGGCAAATTCAACGAATGCATGTAAACACCATGATTTTTCAGATGTATCCGGGAAAAAAACACTTCCAATTTTGGGATGGCAAACATATAAATACCATGGTTTCCAAGATTTTTATCATGAAATTATCTAAAAATTGGTGACCTTCACATTACCCGAGAGTTAGATTCGAGGTTCATCCATCGCCAGCGCAGCACGAAGCTGGAAGATGATGCTCCATCGTCACCTCTGGCAGCCGTGACTTGGCCCTGCCTGCGATGGGTCAAATGGGTGTGTCTGAGAACGGGTTTTTGTCCCACCCAAATGGCAATTTCAATCAGAAAAGGATGATTAAGCGAATGATTTTTAGTTTATCAAAGTTTGGGGCAGCCGATTTTCAGATAAATTGAACTATGCCCTTACACAAAACACTGGTTTAGTCTTGCATCTGTTCGTTTTGGAGCCCAGCGATGAGGTAATTCTTTAATGTGACGTGGGATGGGATTGGTTTTTGAAGGAAAACCGATGGAAAAGGTATGAAAAGGTATGAAAAGGTATGAAAGGGCAATTTTCAGAGGGCCATCCAGCCATTTTTCGAGGTAAATCATACATCATCATACCTTACTTTTGACATATTCCTATTGTCGTAATGAGGGAATCCCTTATGCCCCCTGCACAGATCTTTCATTCTTCAAACCGGCCCCCTGCAGGACCAGGGCTCCCAGGGCTCCGTTTCGGCCGGCCCCTTGGAGCAAATCAGGAAGTGATGGTTGCCAGGGGTTTCAGATGCGATGGTTTCCTAAGTCATGGGGATACCCCAAATCATCCACATTGAATAAGATATTTTGGTATTGAAGCCATGGGGACTTGGGGATCCCTCACTTTGGGAAACACCCATATGATTAATATGGTTGGCTGTGGGAATCATGACCAAACATGCAGTCTGTGGATCTTATCTTCTGCCATCGCCTATCCAGTTTTTGTTGGAGCTATCGGCATGCTGCAAGTTTAGAGGTTTCTATGCACTGCTGTTTTTATCCTCAATGTAGTTGGGAAAATGGTGCATCTAAGTTTGTAAACGGTGATTTTGAAGATATTGAGCACAGCAGTGAATCAGATGTTGTTCATATGCCATTCCTGCAAGCGTGAGTACGTACCAAAAAAAACAAAATCTGCTCAGATGAAAGCAGGGTGGGTAAGTCTTAATCAACCACCTCGAGATTATGACACCTTGTATCCTTTTCTACCCCGAAATATATGGTTTTCTTGTACATTTTCCCATTGCCCTCATTGAAAATATCTGTTTTGATGGTTTCTAGGTAGGGTCACGGAGCAGCCAAGTGACTTTGGCCAAAACGAGTGCGTATAAATAGGATGAATGCCCCTTTTGTCAGGCGAAGACACCCCAAATCCCCAATTCTTCTGAGTCCAATCCAACTTTGTGATGGTTGAATCATGTTGAATCAGTCAAATCGCAACTTGTTTGTTGGATTTTGTTGGTTCTTTCCCCATTTTTGACGGTTTTGTTGGGTTTCAGCAGCTTGTTTCACCTTGAGCTCCCAGAGTCAAGGTCAAGGAGTCTCTCCGGGCTACGCCGGCTTCGTGGTCATCCGACCTTGACATGGGGAATCCGTTGAGTTTGTTGGGAAATCGGTAAATATGGGACCTTGTTCATCCTTGTTCATCCTGGTTCATCATTTGATGGACACTTCAACATCTTTTTTTTTTTGAGATCTAATCTAATGATATCTAATGGCCATTTGAGAAAACACCACTGCTAAACTGGGAAGATAGAAATTGAATGAAATTGATAATATACACATGGAAATAGAGTGAGGATTGGCAGGGTATCAACCAGCAATCATCGGCCGAAACTCCTCTCCAAAAATCACCGAATCATTGCGACATTTGGACTGTGACACGGTGACATGTCCATTTTTTCTATAGACTTGTATTAATGTATCCATATGTATCCCAGGCTAATTTCCATTGCACACTTTCAAAATTTCCTGAAAGTCTTGCTCTTCACGTTTTATTTGCCCTCTCGTAATTTAACATAGCTATTGAACATGGCCATTTATAGTGGAACAAACCTCGAATCAGAAACTGCCCGCGAATCAGCAACAAAGAATCAGAAACTAAAACCCGCGAATCAGAAACCAAAAAAAAGAATCTGAACCAAATCTGCCACCCCCTCTGAACATTTTGTTGAATGAGATATCATGGCCAACTTATCCTCATAAGGGATCAAACCCGCCACCCCCTCTGAACACAATGTTGAAAAGGATGTTGCATTTATGTATTTTTCCTCGTGAGGGATAAAATCCGCCACCCCCTCTGGCCATTATGTTGAATGAGATATTGCCTTCAACATATCCCCATACCGGACCAAATCCGCCACCCCCTCTGATCACTATGTTGCATAGGATATTATATACCTTCAACTTATCTTCATAAGACATCAAATCCGCCACCCCCTCTGGCCATTATGCTGAATGAGAAATTACCTTCAACTTATCCACATATGGGATCAAATCCGGCACCCCCTCTGACCATGATGTTGAATGAGATATTACCTTCAAAGCATCCTCAAAAGGGATCAAATCCGGCACCCCCTCTGACCATTATGTTGAATGAGATATTACCTTCAAAGTATCCTCATAAGGGACACAAATCCGGCACCCCCTCTGACCATTATGTTGAATGAGATATTACCTTCAAAGTATCCTCACAAGGGATCAAATCCGGCACCCCCTCTGACCATTATGTTTAATGAGATATTACCTTCAAAGTATCCTCACAAGGGATCAAATCCGGCACCCCCTCTGACCATTATGTTTAATGAGATATTACCTTCAAAGTATCCTCACAAG
>CAMXCT020002060.1:105000-112500 GCA_947184155.2 Cladocopium goreaui
ATCACTCTTTCAGCGTGATGTCGTTCGGAAAAGCTGCTCGCTTCTCCCCAACCCAGTGCCAAGGGCCTGGACCAGCTGCCTACCCGACAAAGACTTTGGTAGGCAGTGGTCCATCATATTCATTTGGGGCCCGGCTGACTGCACCAATGCCCTCGCAAAAGATTGTGCGAGGTGTATCGCAAGGCCTTCGCAAGACGCAGAAGTTACCTTGTGTTCAGCGAAGGCAGCTTAGCTGTGGTGACGAGCTCGGAAGAGGCGGTATGGCAATCGTCTCAAAAGTGAGATGCAATGGCTTGTTCAGGGCAGCGAAACTCTGGAGACCACGACGACGTCAACAGCTCCTGCCAGGACAGGAGACCAAGGACAGAGATGCGCTTCTAGCTGAAGCGCAGAAACTGCACATTCTGCAACACCCGAACATTGTCAAGATCTTCGCAGTGGTGCAGAAAGGAGAGGTAGTTGATGGGATGCTATTGGAAGTTCTTGGCCCAACTCTGAATGAGTTGGGTCAAGTTCCAAAGTTTTCAGCGCACTTGAAAACTGCTTTGCAAGACACCTGTAGAGCCTTGATGCACCTCCACTTGCACCTCATTTGCCACAACGATGTGAAGCCACAAAATGTGGCTGTGGCTAGCAAGCAAATCAGGGTTTTCAAACTGATCGATATGGATGCATCCATGACAGTGTAGAATGAAACGCAGACTTACCCATTCACCGTTCACAACCGTGCCGTTGTGGAGAATGCCAAGATCTCCTCGCTGGTGAAGCAAGTCTTTACCCTGGACCCGACCTTCACGAAGGAAGACCTCGACACTGCCAAGTTGCCCAGGACAAACTTAAGGCCAGATCTGGTGCCTGAGTTGTTGGCGTCTCTCCCAAGGGTGATTTACCACAGTTGTGACTGCCTGGCAATGGAGAAGATCGTCGAGCACGGGTTGATCCCAGGTGGCTGGCCTCAAAGGACTGGGAGGGCGCACAACTTTTTCATTGCGTCGCACCCGTGGGTCAGTTGGAGGGAAAAAGCTTGCGGGAACGCGAGCCGGAAAGCAATACTATGTTGCCTTTGATACTGAGCTCATTGTTCAAAGCGGCTGTCGCTTGTTCAGGACCGATGAAGCAATCATCAGTCCTGACTGGATCTCCAACGAGAACATCATCTGCACGTATGACTCGGTGAATCGTGAGTTCGCCTGGATCAACAGACCTTACGAGATCACCAGAGTGTACAACGCAAAGATGAAGGAGCACAAGGACAAGGATACTCCGAGAAGAGAAGCCCTCTCGACGAGCCCATACGCCAATGCACGGGCAAGTTTGAAGTCCTACCTCATGAGCGGCAAGTCCATCCATCCTGGCGAGATGCAGATGACGACCTCCCCAGAAGAAATTCCTCCACTTCTTCGTCGACGAGAAGGCCCGTCTGGACCATTTGAAGACAGGTTGACGTTGAAGATGGCTTCCTTTGGTGCCCTTTCAAATGCTGAAACCATTCGCAAAGGCAAAGGCCGTGGAAAGGGCAAGGGAAAGGGAAGCCGCCCGGGAGGGCAGGCCCAGCGCTCAACTAATGCTGAAGATTATATCTACAGCACAAAGCTTGAGATGCAGCAGGTCAAGTGCCACTTCTGCGGGGAGAAGAACATCGAAGGCACACACAAGTGCCAGTCATGCTTCAAATGGCTGATTGCATGGTCGGATGGGAGGATTGCGACAGAGGTATGCCGGATGGAAATCACGGCCAAGAAGACCAGCAAAGTTTTCTCTCTGGACAAAATCGACTTTGAGAAGCAGCCTCGAGCTCAGAGAGTGTCGGACCGCACAAGAGCAGACCAACGTCGAGCTGGACGAAGCAATTTCGGAAATCTCAAGGACGCTGCTCAAACCCACGCGGGAAGATACACGAAGCTGGGGTTCAAGTCGATCCAGGACCGCATGGAGAAGGATCCATTCTATCTCTTTAACAATGCGGTCGGCCAGATCATTCCGGATTGTTGCCAGTTCTTGGAGGACTTGGCAAAGTGCATTGCCCCAGATGTCGGCCGTACCCGAGAGAAGCGAGAAAAGCAGCTGGGAACAGGTGTCAGTACTCGATTGATTTTCATGCCAGACTTCAACAGAGACATCCGGCTTCCGCTGGACGTGACGAAAGAAGCGATGGTGGCTCATCATGCTCGAGTATTTACTCTTCCTCAGTTTGCTGTGCTTGCTGCGGACTTGCTCAAAGCGAGGGGGGAACCCACGCCTACGTTGTTTGGATGGTCAGGTTCTATGATGCCTGTCGATCAACAATCTGCTCACAATCTGCTCAGGACTGCTTTTTTGACTTGGTCGACTTTGCAAAACGTCAATGGAATGAGCAGTTCCACAACATCAAGGGCGAGGAGCACTCCCTGGTGGAAGAAGCCACGGCATCTGACGTGGCAGAATTCCTTCCCGTTGGCAAGATCTACAAAAACGGGTACCGGCGAAGGACGAGAGGGGTATCGGCGTCATTTTGACCCAATCCAGAGGCCGGCCAAGGGCAAGGGCTATGGACATCAACGGCCAATCTTTCAGCAGGCTGTTGAGTGCTGGAAGTGCGGTCAGTTTGGCCACAAGTCCTTTGAATGCCGCAGTGGATGGAACCGGAGGCAAGGATGGGACTCTTACGGGTCTTACTCAAGCCGTCCGGGAGGACAGGCCTATTGGCAAAGCTGGGATTGGAGGCGTGGTTACCAAGGTCAAGGATGGACGGCAGATGACTGGGGGCGCTCAACAGCTTCAAGTTCCTCTGCACCACCTCCGGAGCCTGCACGACCTCCATCCACATCGGCACCAATGCCTGACCCTGCACCAGCAGCTGCGGAAGCCCCGGCCACAGAGGCCACTGGAACGTCGGAGGGCAGTCGACAGGTTCCTATGAGATCGCCCATCATCTCTGAGGAGTACTGCGAGATCAATGGACAGCCGCACTACAAGCGAACTTTGGCTGACGGAACGGTAGAGTATGAGTCGTGGTAGGTGTTTCACCTTATGTGCCATGATTTTATGCCTGCCGGAAGGTTGGCCGATTGGATGAAAGCTGACCCATGGTCATTCAGTTCAATCGACTTGCACACATTTCCAAAATGAAATTTCAACTTGATAAACTTTTCTTTTCTCAATTGCTTCAAAAGAGATTGACGCCAACATCCGATCCAGATTGCATTAGCTTTGTACAGACGCCGTGTAGATTAGCCTGTTACAGATGCTTCGTTTCCCTATGGCAATTGAATGGAGTGGTAATGCTCCCATGCCTAGGCGGAAGCCAGGCCGATCTCACTTTTGCGTTTGTGCCGACATGTGCTATGCCTGGAGTCCAAAACCCCTTTTGCCTCATGCAGCCTTGAGCTATTGAACCACTTTGCAAGACAACATCCGTAGGGTAGATAGGTTGACAGTGATGATTTACTTGTCCGCTCTCAGGTCACCTCTGGCGGACATGCACTCTCCGCTCTCCGTGAAACTGCAGGGCGGCGGGGGGTGTTGTTTACTAGTACCACTGTACATACCACATGTATCACCCTTACACTACTGTTGTCATGGCTCAAGAAACAAGCGCTAACTTGTTGAGTGTTTTGGGCTGTTGTACCTGTAAAACAGAATCTTTAAACGTTGGGAGATTCGTTCGAACTCAGAAAAGCTCAGTCAGTATCTGAGCACCCCAGCGTGCAACTGCAGCCGGCCCACAGGGCCACGCCTGGCACTCAAGAAATCAGGGGAATACTCATTTTCAGTGGGTAAGTTCTTTGTTGCAGCCTTCCTCCACTGCATGCGCGAGTGAGAGAGAGAGAACCGATGAAACTGTAGGTCTGTCTTTCAGGGTTTTCAGTTTGAATGGTTTGCCAAAGGATGCAAAGCATGTTCCGAGCAGGAACACCTGAGGGAGAGAGGAGGGACCTCGTTTTGAGTTTGGCCTTTCCACAGTTTCAGCAGAGCGGCATTTTGCTAAGAATTTCAGAAGTTGCAGTAGAGACTAGAAACGTGAAACAGTTCACAAACGTGAAGCCATGTCGTTTGCAGAAACAGCTCCAACTTATTTTGCGTGGTTTGTAAGATTTGTTTTGGGGGTTTGCTTTTGAAGAAGTTTGCAGTGGAAATCCGGTGAGCACAAGGTTTTTGAGGACCGGATGCAGAGAAATCTTTTGTTTTGGTGGTGCAGTGCCCATGGCAGCACAAGGGCTCAAGTGGCTCAAAAGTTCATGCCCTGCGAGACGTGCAGGCTTTTTCGTAGGCTGGGAATGGCAGCCAATAGCGAGAGCTCAGACGAAGGCGCTGAGCACACCGCACCTGTTCCGAGTGGAAGCTCGGATCGACCAGGTGGATCTGGGCAGAGAACAATGCCTGCTACAGGCCACTTGTCGAACGAGGCAGAGACTGCAGGAGGCTTGTTGCAACCTGGAGAGTCTGTGCCCACCTGGGACGAGATCGTTGAATCGATCGACTACCAGACCCCTCTGGAGGAGGGTGGACCGAGCATGGAACCCTACCTTGGGCGTCTGACGCAGTCCCCAGGCAGTTCTGATGCAGAAGGGATGGATGGAAGCTCAAGAGCGACCGAGCCAATGGATGGCAGAGAGTCCATGTGGCTGCGTCGGGAGCAGTCTAGCGAAGCTGCTGCAGCAACAGAGCAGCGTGCATGGATCCGCATTAGCGGAAGCGAAGAAGTTATGGAAGCTTTTCGAAAAGAGCTTCGAGCCAAAGAGCCAGAGGCTCAGGTTTTTACACCTGCAGTTGTGCGGACAGGCACGACGCGGGTGCACAGCTCAGCTGCACGCTGGTATGTGCGGGGCAGCAGATGACGCACCTGATGTGCCCAATCTGCACAGACCGTCAGAATGCATTTGACCGTCTCGTGGCGGATACAGACAAAGTGCTCCATAGCAGACTTACATGCAGTGTGCTACGAGAGGTAGCTCAAGGCAGAGTCTTGGGGTACTGTGGGATTTGTTGGCTGCAGGGACTAGGTCCGGCCAGCAACATTCCTGCCGCAGAGAAAGATGATGAGAATGATGATGAGAATGATGATGGGGAGGGGATAGAAAATCTCGAGGAGTCCACTCCGACCCCGAGTGACGAAGCGGCCTCAGACCCGCCTTCAGTTGACTTGGGCAGGGCTGGAGGCTGAAGTCTGAAACCTTCAGCATAGTGTGCTGTGGAGAAGCGCAACTATGAGCATGAGCGCTTTGGTAGAGCGCCGTTGCAGAGGATGCCAACGTAGAGGCAGAGAGCAGAAGAGACGCCTGTGAGGGTGCCTAGTTTTTAGAAGCTTTTGGCCTGCTCCTAAGGGAGTTTTTGGGCACTGTTTTTAGATGCAAGAACGTTTTACTACCTCGTTGCAGAAGCCGAGTCAAAATAATGTGGCGTTCAATGAGCGCTATGTCCACGAGGGGGTGTTAAAATGGTAAAGTTGATGCAGGTAACCAGCATCTAGTCAGATATGTGTCCATAGCGTCATGTCTGCTTACCACAGTTTCGTCACCTTCTCAGTTGATTTGGTGCAACGTTTGTTTCGTGCAGTTCCAACTCGTTGAAACGAGTGTTACGCATTTCACGTGTGGAGACGGAAACGTTGAACAGTTGTTTGAAGTGAAAGATCGGAGAATCCTCTCCACAGCAGTTGTCGTGCACTCAGACCGTTGGACAACGAAGGAAGTTTTCGTAGGATCAATGCAAAGCATTCAGATCAGATGGTAGGAGTTCGTTTGGAACCTTTTTTGGTATACTCAGTTCAGCTTTCGGTGATGTCTCTTTACAGTTGTCTTTTGCAGTGTTGTTTCGATGCAGTGATGTCACAGCTTCAGTTGCAGTAGGAAGACAGGTGAAGGTCTAGGTTTGCCGTAGGAAACTCAGTTGGTGTTTTTGTGGTTACAGTTTTGATGACTTGGAGAAACGAACGTTTGGTGCAGTAAATGACGTAGGGAGCTCAGATGTTTGTAGAACATTTATAGGAGTGTGGAATCCTTTCATTTGTCGCTGATGCAGTCATTTTCATTTGTACCAGTTTTCCAGTGCACTCGTAGGGAGCGATTTGATCATTCGACTTTTTTGCTTGTGCAGTTGAAAACAGGAAAATGTCAAATTGGAACAGGTATTTGCTTTATTTTCGTTTGGACGGAACAGTTTTGAGTTTTTGGAGTTGAGAATTTGATTTGAGTTTTTGAGGAATGAAAGGAGGAAACAGACTGAGAACAGTCTAGAAACTTGGAACGGAGAAGAAAACAGAGAATCAAGGGATTCTACTGAATCCCACGTCAGTTCACTCCGGCCAGAATGAAGCTTCAGATCATTTGCGATTCTTTCTAGGATTTTCTGTGCCTAGGCAGCTTGTTTTGTTTGGTTTTTGAGAAGGAAACGGCAGATAGTTTTGACTTTCAAGTGCGGACGGCACTTGGCTCAAGTACGAGTGACTTGAGGCTGAACCGAGTCCGAACCAGGTCCAACACGGATCTAGTGTGTCAGCTTTGGGGACCAAAGACAGTTAGAAACTCCAAAGGAGTCAAACTAGAAGGAGCAGAAGTTCCTAACTTTGTGCTTCGAAAGGAGTCCTGAAGTTGGTGCACAGCTCGGGGATTTGTACTGGCAGCCAGCCGGTGAGAGTGAAAAGGGTGCGAGTATCAAATAGAATTTGGAGGAAAAGAAAAGGTAGAATTACAGTTGAGAAGAGCCAGGGCTGCCGTGTGGTCATAGCAGGAGGTTTTCCGCTCTCCACATAAACCATCCTAATATAAACCTTGAACCAACCCTAAAGAAACCCTAAACCAAACCTAAGTGACCCTAAACCAAGCATAAACCAACCCTAAATAAACCCCAAACCAACCCTAAATAAACACTAAACCAACCCTAAATAACCCTAAACAAACCCTAAACCAAGTTTAAATAAACCCTAAGCCAACCCTAAATAAACCCTAAACCATCCCGAAATAACTCTGGATAAACCCTTAACCAACACCAAATAATCTTTAAACCAACCCTAAACCAACCCTAAATAAACCCTAAACCAACCCTAAATGACCCTACACCAACCCTAAACCAACGCTAAACCTACCCTAAATAAACCCCAACCAACCTATGATAGCATCCAATGCCACTATTTAGACCCAACACGGTTGTGCTTCAACCTATACTCTACATGTTCACCAGGTGCATGTTATGCATGGAAAAATCGATTGAAACCATGGGAAAATCAATTGAACCCATGGCAAACTCAATGAACACTATGTAAAAATCAATGAAAACTTCGGGTAAATCAATGAACACCATGGAAAAATCGACGAACAGTGCAAATGGCAAATTTTAGCACCAAAATTCAGCAAAGTATAGGTTTTTGCTCCAAAATGTAGCAAATAGCAAGGAAAAGTGCCCCAGACTGAAAAACAAAAAAAACAGGGGAAAGAAAAACAACCCAAAAAAAACTGCACCCTATATGATATAAACAACAAGTATATATCTCCATTTCGCACTGCTTGATGAAACTAGAGGCTT
>CAMXCT020002060.1:115000-117502 GCA_947184155.2 Cladocopium goreaui
AAACAGCCGGAATCCCAACGGGCCAACCCCCAATTGGGATGGTTGATACCCTCCATACAATATATATATATACACACATCATATATATATATATGATGTATATATGTATATGATGTATATATATATATGATATATATATATATGATTGATATATATATATATATTTGATTGGTATATAATATATATATATGATGTAATTATGTATATGTATATCTCTGGTAAACTTGTTTTTTTTATTATTAACTTTACCCAATTCATGGCATATTCTTGGCGTGCCCAGGTCTTGCTGTGGAGCAATGCGGTGATTTATGGTTTTGATCCCATTAGCCGCCTCATGACCGCGTGGACCAGCTTCAGGTGCCACGGATCGCAAAGTTGGTTAATTATAATAATATATACCTGGGTTTAAGGTGATTTTTTATTTCCCAATGGAAACCCACCATTTGGGGAATCTATAGTGAATATTTCTTAGTTTTTTGGAGCCCCTTAAGCAAATCCAAGTATACTGATATGTAGCAATCACCCAAAGAATGCCGAACAGTGTTTTCAGGATGTTGGTTCGATGATCTTTACTTCATATTTCCCGGTTTCCCACCTTTATCTTTTTTGGGGTTGCTATATTGTATACCAGAATATAAAATATATAGCTAGGGTTTAGGGTAGTAGATAAATATAGTGGGGCCTATAATGGGCATCTGAAAATGGGTTACCCCCGAATTGCAGTTTTCATGGGAAAAGTGGTATATAATTTATAATCCTTTGGTCCGAGTCCTTTGGGGTATCCCTTTTTCAAGCTTAAACCCAAATGAAAAACAGGGCGGGCGGAATCTTTTTTTGGGCCACGAAATCATCGACTCGAAGTGACAGTTCTCAAAGTCATCAATGATATACTGATACGATTGATGCGTGCCATGGTCAAAACATGGTTGTTGTTGGCATGCGGCACACAGTACCAGCATTTTGTCTCTTCGCCTCGAAAAGCTCAATTTCAAATTTGTCACCCTTACAAGAGCGGCGAGTCAACCGGTTGCCTTGTTGTTCCCACATTGGGAGATGGTAATCAACCCATTAATAGGAATTGTGACATTGACAAGACATTTTTTTGGATCCAACCAACTCCACCAATTTTTTGGAACCAAAAATAGGCTCTGCCAAGCCCAAAGCGACGCCAGGCACCTCAACGTTTTGACGTCTCTCTTTAGCCTGGCTGCGCTGGTGGTGGTGCTGTTGGCCAAATGGCCAAAGGCGTTGGCCACCTTTGATCAACGCTGGGTGCCCTGCCGTTGGATTTGGTTTTGTTGAGATGTGGCCACTGCTATGAGTGGCTTCAACTTCAACGTTTTTTTTGGGCCTTCAAGATCTGACTGTTTTGAGAGCAAGTGATTCCGCCTGATTTTGCCCCAGATGTGGATCCTTTCAGTGGACCATCACCATCCGTCCCCAGGTTGTCCCCATGGCCAACGTTGTCTTTGCGACCTGCTTCGGCTACGCGCGCACCATGGCCTTTCTGGTCTTGAAGGACAAGTGGCGATTTCTGCTGGTCACTGGGAGAGAACCCGCCAAAGTGTGTAGGAACAGCTGAAGCTCACAAGTAAAAGAAGTTTTTTGTTTTTAAGCGATTACTTTCAAGTATTGTATACGATTTTCCAGTCCAGGGTAATCGAGGGTTTGACCCGGAAACCGATGGGTTTTCGCATCCCATCTTTTTTTGGACCCGACGCATCTTAAATGCCGGTCCGGTTCTTGATACGGTATTTCTTTTCTGGCCCATTGGAGCCCCTAGATGGGTAGTTTTTTGCAAGCATGAATCAGCATACGGCAGCCCGTCTTTGTCTCACCTGGCATCGCAGGACGCTCCCAATGCCGCACGGCTCTACTGGATTGCTGGAATGGTGCTACAAGCTGGCAGCTTTTGTGGCAGCGTCGCCTCTTGGCCGAAGGTGGCAGGGTTGCAACCCCCAGAATTCCAGCCGCTGGCCATGGCCCCGCTGTAGGCGTCACTCTTTGTGAGGGCATAGGAAAACGACTGCTGACCCAACCACTGCAGACCTACTCCAGTTAGACCCCCTGTGCCTTACAGACTATTTTGCGTGTTGTGTTTTCGGACGTTTTTTTTGCCTTGAGCCACAAGAGCCACAAGAGCCACAAGAGCCACAAGAGGCACAAGAGGCACAAGAGGCACAAGAGGCACAACCACAGCAACTTACCACAGCAACTTACCACATCAACTTACCACATCAACTTACCACATCAACTGACCACATCAGCTTACCACATCAACTTGCCACATCAACTTACCACATCAACTTACCACACCAACTTACCACATCAACTTACCACATCAACTTACCACATCAACTTACCACATCAACTTACCACACCAACTTACCACATCAACTTACCACATCAACTTACCACATCAACTTACCACATCAACTTACCACATCAACTTACCACATCAACTTACCACACCAACTTACCACATCAACTTACCACATCAAC
>CAMXCT020002061.1:0-117415 GCA_947184155.2 Cladocopium goreaui
TCTATCTCTCTATCTATCTATCTATCTACCTATCTATCTACCTATCTATCTACCTATCTATCTACCTATCTATCTACCTATCTCTATCTCTATCTCTATCTCTATCTCTATCTATCTATCTCAATCTATTTATCACTATCTATCTATCTATCTATATCTATCTATATCTATCTACCTATCTACCTATCTATCTACCTATCTATCTACCTATCTATCTACCTATCTATCTACCTATCTATCTACCTATCTCTATCTCTATCTCTATCTCTATCTCTATCTCTATCTCTATCTATCTATCTCAATCTATTTATCACTATCTATCTATCTATCTATATCTATCTATATCTATCTATCTCCTATCTATTTCTCTATCTATCTATCTATCTATCTATCTATCTATCTATCTCTCTCTCTATCTCTTTATCTAATTCTCTATCTATCTTTATCTATCTATTTCTATCTATCTCTATCTATCTCTCTATCTATCTCCTATCTATCTCCTATCTATCTCCTATCTATCTCCTATCTATCTCCTATCTATCTCTATCTATCTATCTAATCTAATCTAATCTAATCTATTCTATTCTATCTATCTATCTATCTATCTATCTATATCTATCTATCTCCTATCTATTTCTCTATCTATCTATCTATCTATCTATCTCTCTCTCTATCTCTTTATCTAATTCTCTATCTATCTTTATCTATCTATTTCTATCTATCTCTATCTATCTCTCTATCTATCTCCTATCTATCTCCTATCTATCTCCTATCTATCTCCTATCTATCTCCTATCTATCTCTATCTATCTATCTAATCTAATCTAATCTAATCTATTCTATTCTATCTATCTATCTATCTATCTATCTATCTATCTATCTATCTATCTATCTATCTATCTATCTATCTATCTATCTATCTATCTATGCATCTATGCATCTATGCATCTATGCATCTATGCATCTATGCATCTATGCAATCTATCGTTCTATCGTTCTATCGTTCTATCGTTCTATCGTTCTATCGTTCTATCGTTCTATCTATCTATCTATCTATCTATCTATCTATCTATCTATCTATCTATCTATCTATCTATCTATCTATCTATCTATCTATCTATCTATGCATCTATGCATCTATCGATCTATCTATGCATCTATGCATCTATCGTTCTATCTATCTATCTATCTGTCTGTCTGTCTGTCTATCTTTCTCTCTTTCTATCTTTCTATTTATGTATTCTAAGTTTTTCCAATTTTGGATCAATTTGGTACATCCCAACAGCTCTCTCATGTTGTCGCAGCTGTTTTTCCCAATTGTAAATTTTGGTGTACTTAAACACCCTTAAAAATCAATCAAAAAACAATCCGACAAGCATCAACTTCCAACCAATTTCTCCAGGTGATGAGTGCCACTGACCTGCAGCTGAAGCGCAGGATGGCGAAGCTTGAGGCTTGTGTGTTGTGAAGTAGTTGCTAGTGGCGCTGGCTGGTGCCCGCAGCAGGATGGCACCGAAGTCTTCTACCAATGCATCAGGCCCAAGAACAAGGCGAGCAACGGATCCAAGGATCCACCGCGTTTTGAAGATGCGGCTTGGGCCAATTGGGGGGATGGCGGGAAGCATCGGGAAACCAAATGGCAGGCAGTGACGCATGTTTGCATCTTCCTACACGGTGCCTTGGCAAATCCCTGGGTCATCTGGTTGCCAACATTTGCCGGGCATGGTGCCATGGTGCTTGTTTTTTTCCAAAGAGGGCAGTGGAATTGCACCAAGTTAAAGATGTTAAAGTGTTGAAAAATGAGGAGACATGAGGTTCCTGCTGAAAGTCAAGCCTCTCTTGCTCTTGAGCGGGAACCATTATCCCAGGATAAACATACACCACCGGCCTTGGCAGATCCCTTTGCTCCCCCACAAACTATTGGTATATATATATATATATCTATCATTATCTAATTTATCTATCATATTTCTGTCATATCGTTTGGAATCACTTGGGCCCCCCAGAAATATCCATTTCGGACATCCATAGTGGTCACCTATGGTCACCTGAGGTTATATGGCCAGCAGCGACCTGTTCTTGCACTTCCTTGCCGAATTGGCTCGATGCGGGGCCCTGGTGCTGTGTCCCGATTTGCCGGGGCATGGCAGATCTGACGGTGAGTTGACCTATGTACCAGACTGGTGGGTGCGCCATGGCATCATGGGACAGCTGCGGGTCAAGGGGTCAGGGCTGAAATGGATAATTCAGATTTGAAGAGTAAGCCATAGCGGCATAGCGCAGGCCCCAGCATGCCGATTGGAAGATAAAGCGAGCTTTCCTGCTTATGTTGACTCTGCAAGTGCCTTGTGTGCCAGTGTTGTCAGGGTTGCCAGCATTGAGATTCGCAGGCTTGGGTCGACACTATTTGGGAAGCCATTGACTTCATGGTTAAGGAGGTGCGCAAACGACTGAATTTTACTATCACATCTAGGCACGCAGCTCAAATCTAGACACAACGCTTTTTCCAGCCTGGTAGCCCTGGCAAGTGTACAATCTTCTCATAGATCCCAAACATGTGAGGAATCGCATGCATACATCAGTCATTACACAGCATGGATTTCCCATGATTGCGCTATGGCCGTGTTTGATGTTGTGTAGGCCCTACATAGGCACAATCCCAAGACCAGACCTTGTCTTTGGGCCCTGCAATTTTTGTTGCAGGAGGTCTCGGGAGAGCTCCCAATCTTTGTCTCCGGTGGCTCCTTGGGCGGTGGACTGTCGGTCTGCTTGTGCTTACAACGGCCCACTTTTTTCCGAGGCGACAGAGCAGCTTCCAAGAGTGCTGATGTCATGATTCTGTATACACACCGCATATACATATACACACGCACATAATATCTATCTATCTATCTATCTATCTATCTACCATTATCTGCCCTATAATGGCACAATCTGTATAACTTTGAAAGTATACAGGATTCCTTCCAATTTTCGAGGGCTGTCCTCAGCCTGGTCTTTTAGCCATTTCAGTCAGGACATGTCAGAACCAGAAATTGTGTCCACCAAAGCAGCGCGTAAGTAGCAACATAAATGATATTAAATTATCATAAAAGACAATAATGTAGAACTGGCACGAAAGGCTGGATGGAATCTGCACAGAATCCATGATTTTTCATTTGCAGGTGCCGTGCTGATGTGCCCCATGCTCACCGTTAGTGACGAAGTGAAGCCTCCTTGGATCGTTCAGCAATTCTTCAAACACGTTGTTGCACCACTGATGCCCTCCTGGCCAATCACACCTAGCGTAGAGACCTGGCAGCAACATGTGGAGAACTGTGGAGAATGTCCGTGCTTGTGCTGCTCATGTGCTTGGGTGTGCTTGGATGCCTCAGCATGGCGCATTTCCGATCTTTTCCGTTTGATTTGGGTTGCTACTATAGTTTACTAGTAGAAAGCATCAACATTCAACATCTCAAAGCAAATGATTCATATCATGATCGATGTGCATCAATTACACACACATATAATCACATATATATATATATATATAATATGATAACATAATTAGTTTAGAGTAGTTTAGTTCAGTGGCTTTAGTTCTTTCTGAGTTTCTTATGCTCCCTTGTCCTCGAGGAAAACCATGGCTCACCCGGCTATCCGCTCAGGAGGTGACGACCTTGGACTTTCGCATCCCGGAACATGGAAGCCAGGTGAATGACAGGAACCCTCTGTCCATGACACTTGGTTACGACATGTTACGACATGATGCGACCTGCGTGGGAACAGATGGGGAAATTGTTGGAACTCTGGTGAGACAAAAATTGTTTGCTTCATGTTTTAATGATGTTTTGATTATGTTTGATTATATATATGCGATTTATTTGCACTGTAAATATTGATTAGCATGTTGCTTAGTTTCAGATTCAGAAACGTACCATCCGAACTTCAATCATATCGCAATCCCCTCGGGCTTGCTGGGGGGTGGGGGTTCGCTTGATTCATTTCGCAAGTTCCAATTTTTCTGCTTGGGATTTGATGTCAAAGTGGTTCTTAGCTTAGGCAAGGCTTAAAGCCGAGGCTGGGCACAGGCACGGAGGGATACTTTGGGAAACTTCTCGAATTTTTAGGTTGCAGGAGAAAGACATTTTGACAACCTAGACTTGTAGCAGCACTTTTGCAGTTTTTCTCATCCGGGTTTCCCGGAGCATTTCCTTGGCCAAGTTGTTGAACCCCAGCTTAGTTCGGCCGGAGGCCGCGAGTTTGGCTTCACCTATCCAGATTGGTTGGATGGCCACATGTCCGAGATGCAGACCCCCTTCATCATCCTTCATGGCAAAGCGGATAAGGTGACGGACCCAGCAACATCACAGAAGCTTTATGAGGAGGCAGTTGCAAAGGACAAGGCCTTGAAGCCTCTTGGCGAAGATCATGAAAGGTGCGAAGAAATGCCATGTTGTATCCAACGGAGATAGATTGACATGAAGGATATTGAATCCACATTTCTTTGTGTGTTGTCTTCTCAACTACTGCTTGTCATCCGTTCATTTCCTTTCAGATGGATTTGATTGATATCATTCCGTATGGTCTTCCTGCAAAGTTGCGAACTATAATAATCATTCGTTATTTGCTTTTCCTTATTTTTTGCGAGCAGAACATTTGAGAAGCCTTCCATGTGCAAAACGCAATGCATGAACGAATGCATGAACGTGTCTGAACAAGAATACTCAGACATCCGCCCGCTCCAATATCAAGATTCCACTACCCCTAAATTCCAAAGACCTTCCTAAGGGAGGTCTTTCGGCAAAGACCATGTTAGTAGCAAAAGAATATCAAAGACATCAAAAGACTTCAAAATGTATCTTGAGCATACGCCTGTAAACGAAAATTGACTGTACCATTGGAGTGCAAACTGGCAGTCGGTGCACCAACATGCAATAATCTGATTCCCCAGTATCTGCCAGGGACCCCTCGGACTCCAGCACTACCAACTTAAAAAGGAAGCATGAATCAGAATGAACATAAATACCTATTTCATCCTATTTCCAAGTTTCAAGGTTTGGCCAAAAAAAAGGTTGGAAGCACGAATCCTGCACATTTTGTTTAAGAACTTTTGGAGACTTTTGGTAGAAATGCGGAGCACACAAGAAATTCCGGCTTTTGGGTATTTGACCTCCCAGTCCACATTTTCAGGCACAGAAAACCGGGATGCAGAGGAAAATCATTGCAAATCTGTGTTTCAATCCCTGAGTCACTATAGTGGATCTTAATGATGTGTTGGAGTCCAAATGCAGCAGTTTCCTTTTTGTGTCTTTGGTTTCCGATTTTGGTCTTTCGTTCAGGGCCGACAAACGACACTCCTTTGGAGGCACTTAGACTCACAGGGACTATGTTTTTTTATACCTGTTTTTATACATGTTTTGATGTGTTTTCGGATTTTTCGGGTCGCAGCACCAGGTTGTATGATGGTGTGTACCACGCCGAGCTCTTCTGTTGCATGCCGGGCTCTTTTGAAGGAATCGAATGGACCAATGAGGAGATGGCTGCCACCCGCAGCTGCTTGGAAGATGCTGCAGCCTGGATGAAGCAAAGGTGCGGCTGAGGATGCAGTTTTCCCCATGAAAACAGCCAAGGTGAGGTAATGGGCGGCCCAACCTTGCCCACAGTCTTGGAATGTGATTTTTACAGTTGTTTTTTCCTGCTCATATTGTCAGATGGCTGGTATCATCAACGCTCATTGTGGCTGGTAGGGTTTTGAATCAGAGGATGGGTGCTTTAACGCAGTCCCGACTTGAACAGAACGGGAGGAAGTTTGATGACCAGCATGCTGACCTGTCAGAAGCTGCAAAGTAGCTGCTTGATCTCAAATTCTTTGCATGAGGGACCTTCATTCTGTTTGATATTTTTGGCTTCTTATCTGGGATGACAAACACCTTCAATTCAATTGACGATTTGACTATTTTTCTTGTTTGGAATGAGTTGAAACGAACAGCCTATTGCAACCTGAAGACAGTTGCTTGTGCTTCTTGCGGGTCACAACTCCTTGAACATTTCCAACGCTTAGTCGTTGGAAGTTGTGTCGGCCACAGATAAAAAGAAGCGCAAACGTGCCTGGACCGATGAGATGTCCCATGATGTCCCCCATGATGTCCCAATTTAAGATGGAATTGCAGAAGACTTCCCAACATAATATGATATAATATTATACAAAAATATATAATATGTCCAGATAATTCTTGATACATGTATAGTATAGCATATCAGTACATAGCGCGTGTATATATACGTATATTATATATATATATATATACGTATATATATACAGTATATAGCAGTATATATATACATTAATTACATGTAGATACATTTTATACATAGGTGAACCGAAAAAGCGAGAGAGAGGGGGGAGAGAGAGGGGGGAGAGAGAGAGAGACAGAAAGAGAGAGAGAGAGGGAGCTTGCAGAGTTAAAGCCACAAACTCTCCAGTTCTCAGCTTCTTCCCTGTGAGCAGGACCTCACTGAAGCGTGCCATGGCAGAAATAAAGCTGTTGCCTCATTATATTTACACTCTTGGGTCCAGAAAATCCACATTGAACACATCCCTTAAAGCCCTTGTTGGAGTCCAATAAACTGACATCGACCAAAATGGTTCAAAAGGTATCCAACGTTCCTCCAATTTTCTACCAGGGCCCACCCAAGCCGAGGGAGCTGAATGTCGCACAGCTCACGGCCAAGTTGCAGATTGCGGATGAGGAAACGCGTGCAGGCCGAGGACCGAATGTGGAAGTTGGAGTATCAAGGGTACAGAGTTTTCCCGGGGAATGGAATGCTCTTGTTACATATTTCAGGATTTTCTCTCTACATTTTTTTTAACGCATATAGACACAAATCCAAGCCACTAGTAGTGACTACTTATTATGATTTTAAAGTACAGTATTCCAGTCCATTTTGATTAAAAGTATTGGAGCGCCATGGTTGGAGTAGACTAGATGGTCAATGACACTGAAATCATCCATGATTTATGACCTTTGTGTGGCATTGTGATAAGAGACCGGTTGTGCTGATGCGTGCAGTCTAATTATAATTTGGTTCAAACTGCTGACGGTTGGTTTAAGGCCTCACATCATGGGAAGGGCTGGTGACAGGCGGCTAAACAACCATTACCTTCTAGACTTAGATGAAAGTTGACAGGCCAGAATCTTTTCCTATCTTTTCTATTTTCAATAGTCCTAGGAGAATTAGTAACTATAAAATACTATAAATGACTCACTATGACTATAACACATATTCATACATATTCATGATTTAACTTCGGAACTCCCCCACTGGTTTTCCCTTTGCATGGCAGAGCCCCGTGGCTAATGCCATGGCCTTGGTGGCAGCTGGTGCTTGCAACCGCAGATGCTTTGTCGCTGCGATGCGCAGGCCTGGGGGCCCAACAATTTACAGATGGTGTATGTCAATGTGCACAATGGAAGTATACAGTAAACTGTGTGTGCAACCATAGATACACAATATGATGATATATGATATGGATTGATATGGTATATATATATAGTTATAATCATACATCACCAGCATTCGCAAGTTTCACGAACTGCACACGTGAGAATCATCGACAATTCCTAGTGATACCCAGCGATTATGCAAAGGTGGTCTTCCAGAGGCGGGCCTTCCTGAAGTTTTCTTTGAGCAATATGAAGAGTGGCACCGGGCCTATATGCGAGTAGCTTGGCAAAGCTGACAGAGATGTTTCTCAAGCTATGATTTTCTTGGGGTTATGCAGCTGGCCGTCCTGCAGTGATCCGGTTGATTCATGATGATGTTTTTTTTTTTCTCACACATGTTTGATATTTTTTGACCAGTTGGGTGGACTTGTTGGCTTGAACTGTGCTGCAAGGACAGCTTGGCACGATCTCGTGAATTCCTGAAACTTGGCTGCGCAGCATGTGAGCAACTCAAAGAAAGGAAACCAAAAAATACAAAACATATGGGTTGATGAAACATGATCAAACCACACATCAGGTTAAGGGAAGAGACACTTCTTCAATTCATGAAGTTGGATCAAGTTGAGTCAGGACATGCATGGTTTTGGCACCTTGAGGCATGGCATTTACGAGACCAAGCTCTGGCCCAAACTTGAGGAGCGCTGCCGCAGGTCGTAGAATATGGATGGACGCTGGATGGAGCGATCCATAGGAGGACATGAAAGGCAGATGACACACATTAATATACATTGATACTGTATACATTATACATTAATGACAATTACATCATGCTCATCACGCAGGATTTTCAAAGCTGAATTGATAGCACCTTATCTTCCAATACTTCCTATACATTTGGATACATTTGGACTATGTGCTATGTTTGAAATGCGCTGTCCAGATGATTTGGTGCCCAAAAGCACGAAACATGGAAAAGGTTGGTAGGATCATGGTAAGATCATATCGAACATTTACCGCAGAGGAACATGTTCAACGGTGTCCATTGCCGATCATTGAGATCATGATGGACTCAGTGCTTGCATCTTCCGTGGACTATTCGCTTGAGGATGGTCAAGGCCGGTGGATGCCGGTGGTCGGTGCTTCGATCCGGAGGCTAAGAGGATTCACTCAATCATTATTCAATGGTTTACTATGGTTACTATACAAGGCACCTTTGTATACCTTGGTTAGTACCTTAGTTTCTCATGTTTCAACTCATTTGGGAATGCCTTGGAGGTTGGTGATGTCGACATGACATGGGTGGGCATGCAGGACTTTATGAGCTGGCCATCCGCCTGGCCAAGCAGCATCTTTCTGAGGAGGAAGCTGAAGAGCTCCGGGAGGAATGGAATCAGGATACTGTCTACACCTATCCATTGCTGTTCGGAATGGATCAGAATGATTGCCATGGGTCAGATCTGAAGATTTATGTGACTTGGCATGACATGGCAGCATGATGTTGGATTTTTACAGGTGTGCAGGGCTGTCCAGCAACTTTGTCACTGCAAAGACATGCAGGTCTACGATGTCCCTCAAGGACTTACAGAGAACCAGTTGGACTGCGCCCTGGGCCAATGGGGCACAGAAGTTTTATTTCATCGCTACTTTCTGAGCTCCACCTGCCGAACACTGGACCCAGAAGAGGCGGATTTCCTTTTGGTGCCAGTCTACAGCACGTGCAAATTTACCAAGGACGGGGTCTGAAAATTTGTGGGATATTTTTGTTGCATGGTTTCAGCGGTTGTACCAATGACATGAGGCTGATTGAGGCTGGGATGTCGTATGGGTCATTTGCAGGAGAATTTGGAGAATGATGAAGCCGCTGCGAAAGTGATTTGGGACCCCTTACTGCAATACTTATTTTCTCAACAGTGGTTTCATCGTCGGAAGCAGATGGACCACATTTTCATTTTTGCAGATGGTCAGTCTGCGCGCGTCTGGGATTCCTATGACTTGGTCAGAAGCGAAGCCATTTTCATGATGGTCGAGTCCCCTGGCAGATTGTGCTTTTCAGATTCCCCCAACATTTGCCGACTGTTTCTCCGAAAGTTCCAGTCCTTCCCGAGCCATGGTTGGGAACACTGGGAGGCTCTGTAGATAAAAGGTTTTAATGGTAGTGGCGTTTGCACAATTCTTTCCGGACTTTGTTTTCAAGAACGGGTAACGGTGGCATCCAATTGACGGTACCTAGGCCCTGAAGTTACCCCAAAAATGCGTTTCTTCCATGAATACTCATCACTCATCATAACTCATAATAAAAATCTTGGGCACTTTGCCAAGTTTCAGGGCTATTGGTACTTGGGTCAGGTTCAACCACCATCCCAATCCCCCAAAACCGCATTTCTGGGCAGCAAATCGCCCCAGACTCAGCCTGAGGTCGAAATGTCCCACCTGGGATGAGCCTATGAGGAAATACAGTGATATCAAATCTTGCAGTAGTAGCTGGAAGGCCGGAGAAGCAGGGCGGGAGCATGGCTGGAAGATGCTGGAAGTCTATGAGCTATTTGCCTTCAACTTGTGGTCATGAAAATTAGCGGGAACATGATTTGGTTTTTGGGTAAATGGATTGTTGTTGCCTATTTTTGGACACATGCGTCTTGTCATTTGCTGTTTTTTTCCCTCAATTTTGTTCGCAGGTCATAGGTCGTGGTAGAGATTAGTCTTATATATATATAATATATATATATATAGATTGATTGAATTTGTATAGACGACAACGACGCTCACTGATGTTCATCCTTCTTGATGTCATATGCCAATTAATTGTCATTAATATGTGCCCAGCATATGCCAAACATTTTGCACCTGCACGGATTCTGAAGAAAATTCTCGAGCTTGCTTGTCAGTGCTGCTGTCAGGATATTCTCATCCCTGGGCACACGGACCATGCGCGACTCCAAGCCATGCAAAGGCAGAATCGGCCTAGCGATCAGCGAGACCTTTTGATGACTTTCCATGGAAGTCACTCTGGTAATAAGGACTTGGGAGCAGTGAGGTTCTCAACAAGTGGTTGGACGATGTTGGACGTGGATCTGGTTGGACTTGGTCTGATTTGGTTGGATGTGGCTGATGTTGGTTAGATTTGGTTAGGGTTTTCCTGTTCCCGGGTTTGGAATCAAAAATCCTGGTACTCTTTGTGCTGGTACAACATGGTACAACTGCCGTCACGGCTTTTCGTAACAGGACGTCTACGAGTCCTGTGCTGTGCGTGACCGGATTCTGCAAATGGCTGATTTCGATGGGGTGGATGTTGGCACCTTGCCATGATCAACTGATATCAACTGGGCACCCATTTCGATGCCGATTTTCAATTCATGAGGTGTTGATCCATGTTGATCCCTCCAGTTCTGTTGTGCTACCGGGTAGTGCCATCGAACCCAGGTGGCTTCATACCAAACTACTTCGAGGTGAAGGGCCGCTCTCACTTCTGCCTGATTCCTGCTGGCACATCGCCCTGGACGAACCAGCTCTACGAGTCTTGAGCAAAGCATTGGTGTATGGTGACCATTTTGCATCATTTTGCAACATGTAAACCAGCTGCAGTAAAACGAAGAACTTTGAAGCAATAGACCAGGATCAAGGAGTTGATGTTCTGCCCGAACATGTCCCGTGTCATTCAGTTGTAGTGTGCTGGGCCATTGTGGGGTCTTTCTTTCAACTAAGGAAAGCATACATTGTGGCTGTATCCCAGTAATTTTATCAGATGAGTACGAAGTGGCTTTCCAGCACATTGTCGCAGCTCGGCTGATAGGACCCCTGTGATGTATTGTCGCAAGAGGAGCATTTTGGGGTACTGGCACTGGTACTTGCCTTGTCTGAGGCTCTGCATGAACCAAGGAATGGCACCATTTCAGCCTCAAAT
This sequence comes from Cladocopium goreaui, assembly GCA_947184155.2. Lineage (NCBI taxonomy): Eukaryota > Dinophyceae > Suessiales > Symbiodiniaceae > Cladocopium > Cladocopium goreaui. The sequence continues at coordinate 11,328 of CAMXCT020002061.1, forward strand.
TGCCGGAGTCGATGGTTGGCCCAGAGCTATATGCATTTTTGCAGTCAATTCCAGTGGAAGTTCTCAGAGAGATGAAGGTGGATACTGATTGCATGTTGTTTTGCAATTTACAAGCTTGTTTGGGTGGATTATGTTGTGCATGGTGCTAACTCTGTGCCAGAGTTTGACCCCCAACCAGCTCCATTCATAGGGGTCTCTTTTAGTGTCTCCAGCCGTCCAAGCTGATATCACAGGCTGAAGTGGATGCCCACAGCTGTTGGTTCAACTACTTCTCCCATGATCCTCGTTGTTCGCCCTTCGCCGCCGTCCTGGGCGCCTTGGAGGATCGCCTTGGGCGACGGCCGAGCTGGAGCCGTTTCTGGCCCCCTCTGAGGGAGACCAGCTGGAAACGCCTCACACGATTCCACTCGTTGGCCAATGACAGCTTCATGCTGGGATGACTGGAATATAGGATCATTGATGAAGATGGATGCGATGGAAATGGATGGAAATGGTGGCACCAACTTGGGGACTTGGGGAGGTCTTGATGATTTGTGGTGGAATGACTTCGAAGAAGTTTGGCTTCAGTGCTGCAGCAGAGCTTGGGCTAGGGTTAGGGTGTCCGTCGGAGTGGCGGTGCAAGATCTTGAAGTTGCAGCTATTGAAGCTATTGCAGCCGGGCCCCTCTGTCAGCGGCCAACCTGTTTGACAGATCTTCTCAGTGAAACGCTTTTCCGGTAAGACGGGTAGAAGACAGCATGGACCAGATGTAAGACAGCCTCACAAGAGGCCCTGCTATGTGCGTATGTGAAAAAAAAGGGGCGGAATCGAGCAACGGGAGAGGGAACGAGTTGGGGTGTTCATTAGCTGGACATAGCTGGTCATGAAGGAAAGACATTCACCTTCATTCACCAGTATTGACCAACATTAACCAGTATATCAATGTATATTAACCCTTATATTAACATATATTAACCATTATTTCACATCCACGAAAGGCCCAAGAGATCCGAAGAGTTCTGGGAGCCGCATCCGCAGGAGAGGTTGAGCGCCTCAACAAGGAGCTGGGTGGACTGCGAGAGAAGTTGGAGCGGACCCAGGCTTTCGTTTTGGCCGAAATAGGTCCTAAATAGGTTCCATTTGTATCCATTTGTTCGGATGGAATGGGTATGAATGGCTTCACATTTTAATCATGAAATTAGGTTTTGCACAAGATGTGTTCCTGCCGATGTTCCTGGAATTTGCATGAATTTGCAATATTTTGCGCTTTGCATATGACTTTTGGAGCAAAGATGATCAAAGATGCATATTTTGGAACAAAGTTCAGTTGAAGGAACAAAGAAGCATATGACTTTTGGCTTCCAGCAGGCTCCAGGTGCCAATGATGCCAGGCGCAGATCTCAGGGGAGCGCTCTGCGATGCAGCAAATCGACGAGTTGGACAGCCTGCTTCGTTTCTCCAAGGCCGAGGCTCGCTCGCTTCGCTCGGTTCGCTGGAAGCCGATGTGTTGCTAGGCGGTTGCTCATTCTGAGTCCCGCTTAGTTATCACATGCAACATAACATGATTTTGATGCAATCATAATCATATTTACTGTAACAGTAGCTATATGTAACTCCTTGGTGTTCTTCATACTTCAGTAGTCATCAAAGTAATATGTCATCATGACCCTCATCAGAGCTACCCTTGGACTCAATCAGAGTTGCGAAGACCAGCGCTGCAATGCAACCGCAAACATCAGCCGATCATAAGTTATAATTATCAATCTTGCTAGAACACACATTTCCATGTTATGAGGATATATGCAATTGAAGAGCAATTGTGATTAATTATGAATGATTGTGAACATTTACGAGTGACATAAGTAACATTGATTGTCGAATCGACGTTTGGGATGAGTGCGACATGTTCTGTTCTGTTGACACTCTAGGCTCAAACTTGGAAATGCCACCTCCTTGCAATAAATGCAAGCGTAGTGTGGCTCAGGACGGGGACTCGTGGTGCTTAGGTTGTGCGAGCCTTGAGCACTGCCAAAACATCCTCCGCCAGCCTTGGAGGAACCAGGCGCTGAGGTTGGTCACTGAGGAGGCCTTGCTGTCCAGTGCCCGACTGGCAAGAGCTTTCTCAAACCTGGATCAGCGGGTTCAGGCTTCAGGTGCTGCCTCTACAGGGCGTGCACCTGAGACACATCCGAAGAGCAGGCCTCAGCGCCCTGTCTCTAGATCCCCCCGAAGGGATCAGAGGCCTCCTCTCCCCCGGTCCCCGGCTCGTGCTGCACCAGCTGAGCCGCGTGCGGACAGGGAGTCAGAGAGCGACTTCCTGGAGGAAGAGGAAGAAGAGGAGGAGGAGCCCGACACCGAGGTGAAGCGGGAGCGTCACGGTGACGACAAGCCGCCAGAGCCCGAAGGTCTTCCACCTGGCCGCTACGAGGGTCGGTCTTCGGACAAGAGGAGCGAGCGTAGGGAACAGCATCACTCAGAAGGCAAGAAGGAGCATCACCGCTCAGGCGGTTCAGGCAAGAAGAAGAAGCGGCGAGGCGGCACAAAGCATCAACGCCGGTACAGGGACCTGGAGAACCCCTTCCGAAGGAGTCACAGGAAGATCCGCCCTGACCAGCTGGAGCTGGCCACTTCGTTGGAAGAAGGGCTGGCCCGGAGGCATTAGCCCTACCCATTGCTGTCACAAGACTTGCAATGGCGGAAACAGAGGCAGAGACAGAGTTGGGGGAGACTCCCCTTGCGCCCGGTGAGCCCGGTTATGTCGACCGGATTCAAGACCTTTTGCGGCAGGCCCCAAAGCCTACCACCGTACAGCAATACAATGTGGAAGAGGCAGCGCTTTGGGCTCATCGGCACCTGCCTCCGGGTTCGGTGCTGGAGTTCACCTCAATGGGAGAAGATGGGGCGACACCAGAAGGGTTGGTTGCCCTCCTAGTGACTGGCTATCACAGTCAGCCCGACGGCATCTGGCTGGAAGTCAACGTGCTGGGTGCCGAGGAAGAAGGTACAAAAAAGGAGATGCAGAAGTATTTCAAGAACGGTCGGCGGCAAGTTCACGTCTGCATGCCCGACTCTCAAGGGGCGTGCCCTTTGAAGGGCGAGAATGGATTGCACCTGACCGCATTTCGCTGGTTCCCGCCGGGCGATTATGCGGCAGATTTCCTGAACGCCTATGCTATGAAAAAGGTTCGAGAAGGGCCCAAGATGGAGCTGGCGGCCCAAGAAAGAGAAAAGAGGAGGAGGAGCAAGAAGCCAGCAGCCGAGCCACCTCCTGGCGAAACCGATACCGAGAGGAGACTGGCTGCTTTGCGAGGAACCTCGCCGCGAGTTACCTTTGCAGATCCGCCGGTAAGACCGCTCTCTTCTTCTCGTCCCGCTGGAGAGCTGGCTGGACCCCGGGTTGGGGCCTTGAGGCGGCCTGGGGAAGGCCGTGCCGCTCCGGGACCAGCGGGAGCAATCCTCGACAAGGTGAAGACGGAGACGATCGATCTGACGCGCGACAAGAGCAGGTCGCTGTCGAAGGCCCGAGGCAGGAAGAAGAGCCGTGTCGGGGAGGCGCTGGCTCAGGCTGCTCTCTCACAGCAACAGAGCCAGCCCAAGAGGGACTCGAGTCGAAGCCGAAGGAGGAGGAAGAGAAAGAGGAAAGGTCGAAAGAGGAGCAGCGACGAGGACAGCAGTTACTCGGCCAGCTCGTCAGAGAGCAGCTCGTTGCACCCTCCCCTAAAGCGGAGGTCCATGAAGGACCCAGGGTCGGTGCTGAGGATGCTCGAGCATCAGGCCTACGAGTTCCTTGCCCAGGATGGCATTGTGGACGAGGAGAAGGAGGACGAGAATCAGGGGCAGCGGCCCAAGCTGGTGACCTACTACCAGCTGGCCTTGAGGCCCAGCATGGACCCAAGAAGCAGAGACGCCAAAGAGTTGGCTCTCCTCTGCCGAGCGCTGGACATGCTGCGCGACGGGCGTTTGGACGCGATGGGAGACTTGTTGGCCGCTCGTCTGATGGCAGTCGAGACGGCGACAAAACAAGGCTGGGCCACGGCGCGTCATTTGGAGATCAATGCGGAGGAGGAAGGCACCACACCAGCTCATGTGCTGTTAGCAGCACAAAAGCATGGGAAGCAGGTCGAGAAGGCAGGAGGAAAAGGAAGCTGGAGCCAGTTGCAGAGCTGGTCAGGCGGTTGGTATGGAAGCAGCGGCAAGAGTGCCGGGAAGCACAAGGATGGCAAAGGGAAAGGAAAGAAAGGAAAACCAAAAGGACGAGGAGGAAAAGGCTGGGAGTCCTGGGGAAACCCAGGAGGAGAGAAAGGAGACGCGAAGAAGGGCCAAGAAGGGGGCCCTTGAAGAGAGGAGAGGCGCTGAGCGAAGGGAGGCAGCCCTTGGCGCTCGGTTATAGGTATGAAGGTGGTATAAAGGTCCGAGAAGGGCCTCCGGAGGAGACTACAGCTGCGGGAGCTGGGGCGGGGAATTCTGGCCCTGAGCTCCCTGGTGTTGCTGACTTGGAGGAGTCTTGCATGCCCGAAAGGGATATAACCCTAGCGGCCGACGTGCTGCTGGGGGCAGGTGATGACACTACGAAGGCGCCATCCCTTTGTGACACAGGCGCTCTGCATGACAGGAAGAGTGGCTTCTGCGGACCAGGGGTGAACCTGGGTTCGCAGGCCAGCTATGATGAGTGGCTTGGATCTCTAAGCCAGGTTTCAAGCATCAGGCAGCTGGGGATTTTACTGGCATGGGGGCAACTGTCCGGGCATATGCTTTTTGGCAATTCTAGTGCTGGACCACCACAGGCCGCTGCACGAAACAAGCGTGGCGGTGGCCTGTTCCCCCTGCCGGTTAACTGGCCTGCCGATTTTTTCCTAAGGTGGCAAGAACAGTTTGCTACCCATTGTACAGCTTTTTCCGTAGACTGCTGGGTCGCTTTAGTTTGCGTCTCACTCAATTGCCTGTATGGGTACCGGCGACAGGGCCCAGTGCGACGGCCTGGAAAAGTTCATGCCGCAGCCTTGGATGGGTTGCGCAGTAGGATTTGTAGGTTTCTTTCTAGGGATGACCCCAAAAGCTGTTTGTTTGGTGAAATTGTCCGGGAGTTGAGAGAAAGAAGGGTCAGCTATACAGGAGAGGAAGTCTCTCAGCCTATGGCACTGACGGCTGAGCAAATCTCCAAAAGTCTTCCTCCCGAGGGACATGGGGGGTGCATCCCTGTAGTGAAATTTTTGAAGGGTAGGACAAAGTTTCTAGTTGAGAATCCGCTGGAAAGTTTTATCCCTTTGCAAGACCGGGAACCAGGACCTATGCAGGCGAAGGTACATATCCAGAAAGGAGCCGAGTTGGAAGTCTTTGCACTGCTGGAAAATCGGGGGGTTGTTTCATGGCTTCCCCAATCTGAGGTTTTTGGTGATGAGACCGGGCAATGCCTTAACGGTATGTTCGGTGTTGTGAAACCCGGGAAATTTACATCGAGTGGAACCCCAGTTCTGCGTGTCATCATGAATCTCATACCGGCAAACCGACTGTTCCAGGTGATTATTGGCGATGTTCAACTTCTTCCAAGTGGGGCGGCTTGGATACCACTTGTGGTGAACGAGCACGAGGAGCTCAGGGTATCACAAGGCGACATGAGCTCGGCCTTTTATCTATATTCCATCCCAGAAGCATGGCACCGCTATCTGTGCTTCAATTTCTCTGCAGATGGGGCAGCAATAGGGCGGTTGCCTGGGGTCTCGTACAGACCCTGTTGCGTTGTGCTTCCGATGGGATGGAATTCAAGCGTGGGCATCATGCAACAGCTCTCTAGGGAACTGCTGCTGATGCGTGATCTCCCGGCTGGGTTGGAAGTCCACAAGGGGCGGCCCGTGCCTGGTTGGTTTACAAACGTGGTGGAGCAAGCGACATCAACTCGTGCCTGGTGGCAAGTCTATCTTGACAACTTCATGGCTGCGGAGCGAGTGGAAGGGACCTACAAGGAGTTGGACATGGACTTGCAATCTCAAGCGATGCGAGCTTGGCACGCTACTGGTGTCCTTACCGCCGATGACAAACAGGTACTTGGGGCCCTTGATGCGGTTGAGCTAGGCATCAGGCTGGATGGACATCATGGCTTACTTAGGGCCTCTGCGGAGCGTCTGTTTAAGACCTCGCTGGCCACGATACGCATCCTCCAGCTAAGGGGCGGCTCGAAGAAAGAAGCGCAGATCGTATTGGGCCGATGGGTATTCATCTTACAGTTCCGGAGAGCTGCCATGGGCGTGCTCTCCAGGTCATGGGATGCCATCGAATCGCTGTGGGTCAGCCCAAAAGGGAAGAACCTAATGCTGCAGGAACTCCAGATGTTGCTTTGTTTGGGACCTATACTACAAACCGATCTGCGGTGCGACTACGATGGGACGGTGACTTGCTCGGATGCCTCGGAGACCGGAGGTGCAGCTGCTCAGAGCCTAGGCCTGAGCTGGTCGGGGCAGTCCTTAGTGAGCTCGCTACAAAATCCCCTGATGCGGCCTTTGGAATACCCCCTGTTGATTATATCAGTATTTAATGGGGTCGGTGGAGCCTTCCGCCTGTATGACATCTTGGGCATAACTCCACTTGGTCGCATCAGCATCGAAATTTCCAAAGACGCCAACAGGGTCACTCGGTGCACCTGGCCCGGCGTGGAGGAGCTGTTAGATGTGGAGGAGCTCACGAAGGCGGACGTGCAAAGGTGGGCCAATATGTACCCCCGGGTACTGGAGGTGCACCTGTGGGCCGGCTTCCCTTGCGTTCACCTGTCGAGGGTGAGGGCTTACCGCCAAAACCTGCAAGGGGACGGGTCGCGGCTATTCTGGAAGCTGCTGGAGTTACTCAGGTGGGTCCAGGAGGTTTTCGAGCCCCATGCAAAGGTTCGCTTTTGCGTCGAAAACGTGGCCTCAATGGATGAAGACGCAAGGCGCGAAATAAGTCAATGCCTTGACGTCCAGCCGGTCAAGTTGGATCCTTCTGACACTCTCCCCTTCAACCGGCCACGGTTGGCGTGGTGCTCAGAAACCCTCTATGAGATGGAGGAGCTCAGCCTGTGGACAGAGGGTGACTACGTACGGGCGTATGTCCAGGCCGGGGAAGTCGAAGACTCTCAATGGATTCGACCAGGCTGGTCCTGGCCTGGGGGGGACGATGGGCAGACCCGATTGCCCACCTTCATGAAGGCTATTGCGCGACATGCGCCTCCCCCTTATCCAGCGGGCTTGAACAAAGCCACGCTGGATGCCCAAGAGCGCTGGCGTAATGATAGCTTCAGGTTCCCTCCCTATCAATACGACCAAAAGTATCTTCTACACCACCAGGACCATGAACCCAGACTCCTGGACTCGTCCGAGCGCGAGCTGCTACTTGGCCTAGGCCCTGGGCATACCTCGACATGCCGTTCGGCTTCAGTGGCGAAAGCAAATTGGCAGGCCTACGAGGACAGCAGGAAAAGCCTGTGCGGGGATTCCTTTGCTGTGTCCTCCTTCGCCATCATGGCGGCGGCCATGTGTGCGGAATGGGCCCCTCGGATGAAGCCTTCTCAAATCATCCGCAGACTTGGGCTGGCCCCTGGGGCCTCTGCCCATCCATCTGTAGCCGTGCCCATGGGCAGATGGCTAGCTTACGGTGGTGACGGTGGCGAAGATCATCCCGGAGATCAGCTTGTTAGGCAACTGGGACTGCAAGTAAACCACACAGGGGCCGATGTCAGGTTGGTTACTGGGGAACCTATGTCAAAAAAGGGCAACCACGGATCACTCCGGGCTTGGTGGTGGCAGTGGAAGCACCTGTTCAAGGTGCGCTGGGTCGACCCAGCTCATATTAACTTCCTGGAAATGAAAATGATCTTACTTACTATGCTCTGGAAGGCTAGGTCCCCTTCTACAATCAATAAAAGACGGTTGCACCTAGAGGATAGCATGGTGTGTTTGTATATACTTTCAAAAGGGCGTACATCAAGCCGCCTCCTGCAGCCGTTGTGCAACAAGATCGGGGCCGTCCAACTGTTCCTGGGGGTGACGGTGCTACATGGACACGTGCCTAGCCTGGAGAATCCCACGGACGCAGGGAGCAGGCAATAATGCCGGGTGTGCTGCCTCGAGCATTTCTTGCCGGCCGAACCCGCGCGGACCGTCAGCGGCAACGCGCTGGTACCAGGCTCCGGGATTTCTCCATTACGCCCAAGACCCGTGCTCGCTATGAGGCAGCTGTCGGGCGCATCTTGCCTTACCTTGAGGCCCAACCTCATCTACACCACCTTGATGAGGTCATTTGCGACTGGATCGAGTGGCAATGGGCCCGAGGCGAGAGCGTTGGGGTTATAGCCGATGCGCTCTCAGGCCTCCACTTCTATTGGCCAGAGGTGCGGGGGCACCTACGTGGTGCCTGGCGCCTTTTTAAACATTGGAGGAAGGTAGAAAGCCCATGCCGAGCCCCTCCGCTGACATGGGAGCTGGCTCGGGCCTTTGTGGCTAGAGCTGTCGCTACGAACGACATTGCTCTTGCCACCCTAGTGGCGCTTGGGTTTCATGGTCTCCTTCGCACCGGAGAGCTTCTTGGACTCCGCTTTGGAGATATTGAATTCAATCAATCCTGCGGAGTGGTTAGCCTACAACAGTCCAAAACCGGCCACCGCACTGGGTCGCAAGAAGCCATTGCGGTGAGGGATAGTCTCACCTTGCAATTGCTGAGCACAATGGTGGCCATCAGGCACCCATGTGCTGGCGACCTCTTGTGGCCGCATTCGGGGCAATCCTTTCGCTCAGGCTTTCGGGCCTTGTGCGATTACTTCCAGGTCGCTGGGCTCCATTTCAAGCCCTACTCTCTTCGGAGAGGAGGGGCGACTTACTTATTACAACAAAATGTCGCGCTGGAGTCTATACTCGTGCGCGGACGATGGAGGAGCCTACAAGTCGCGCGCCTCTACCTCCAAGATGGCATGGCGCAAATTCCAGGACTGCGAAGCTCCGCAGGTCAACAAAGGGTGATTTCTGCGTGGGCGAAAAAGACCCCGGAAACGGCCTTCAGGCCATAATTTTTTTGGGGTCGTGGTATAGCCCACCCCTTGCTGGCCGCGGCACTGCAAGGAGGTTGGGAGAAGGTCAAAAAATTCAAATGAGCGGTCCGATTCCATACCAGTTGGAAAGGCCGGCTCCCGAGCTGTCTTCGCGTTTCCATACCAATTGGCGCGTAGAAGCAGTCTCAAAGAATCTGCCATACCATTGGCAGGATTTCAACCTAATGAAAGTTTGCCAATCCAAATGGATGCAAACAAAGGTTTAAAGACCTTCTGTCCAGCACAGAAAAATGAGCCGCGAATCCCATATATAGGACAGCTGATTCAAGACTCAGACTGTCCGTATTTCTGGCAGAAGTCGCATAGCCGCAGCATCGGCCGCGAACACTGCCCAGGTCACGCGGCTTCAAACAGAGCTCGAGTCTGTCAAGAAGCAGGAGCCATGATGAGATATGATGAGCCATGGCAGGCAGTTCACGGCCATGGATGACTGCCCTGTGCACCACACCATGGGTCGTCACTGGCACCCCAAAGGAGACCGAGTTGAGGAGAGGGAAGTACAGGTACGAAATCGACATGGCCAAGGTGCATCAACGTGCAGCAAATCTCAGAACCATTGCCCACTGCGCAATGGCGTCCGCTGCCAGCTCCATTTCAACCACTGTAGTGAAATCAATTCAATCAAACCGTCCTGAATGTGGCAGTGTGATGAATTGTGGTGAAACATTGGCTCGCACTTTGATCAACAATTCTGAGCATTTCACAGACGGCTTGGCCAGAGGTGACGCAAGAAAACCAAAAAAATCAGGAGCATGGGAGGGTCCTCGGCTGTTTAAATATCTTTTTATTCAGTTGGGAAGGACAACGAAATACAACCATTGACATTCCATTTCGAGAAGCCTCTGCCAGCTGCATGCTTGGGTGCAAATCTGTTTGCTTGTTTATTGTTTGCTCCCAGACAGCTCAAGCAGATCAGGAATCCCCCTCAAAGCTTGAAATGAAGGCCAAGCTAGTCCCTGGAATCACCATCCAACATTTGCAGGAGGAGCTAGTGCGCCTGCGGTTTCAGACACAAAGCCAAGAGGGCATTCCATCTTCGGCAACTTAGATGTGAAGGGATGTGGAGTGCTGGAAGGCCTTGGAGGTACAGATTTCTAATGAAATCGTGTGAATTGTAAGGCTGGGTCAATCGAAGATGTGGGGAGTCAAACACCGAAGCACCGAGGTAGTTCTGGCGGAAACTCTGGACACTGCCAAAAAGGATCTCGAGGCTAAAGACACGGTTATCCGCGGCCTGGCGTCAAGAGATGTCGAGAGCAACAAGTTCAGGAGATTTCCAGATATTGCCAGCTAACAGCCCTGATATTGTCCAATTGTTATGGATGTTATGGTTGAATGTTGATGGATAATGATGGATATCTCGTTTTGAGATGTTTTGATGCCCCATTGGCCTCTGGCAGCTGGTGTAGCTGGTAAGGTGAACTGCAACTTGCGGGGACCAGGGCTGGCGCCCAGTTGGTGGACTTGATGGAGAAGCAAAGGCTGGGAAGATGTCCCTGGTAGCCCTGGTTCCCAACCCGTGGCTACAATGCACCTGCAATCACCTGCATCTTTACTTATCTTTACTTTAGACATCTTTAGACTGCCTTAACTTATTGTTTCGTTGTTGCTTCTGTTGGTCTTGATTGTTGATAGTTTTATAGTGTTTTATTATGTTTTATTTTGTCGTGACAGTCTTGGCTCTTTGTTGTCATCTCGGATCATGCCGACATTGAGCTCACTAGTTTCGCAAGGCAAAGTGAAATTCTGCTCCGCCGAGTGCCAGAACTTGAAGCTGAAAACCACGCCTTGCGGCAAGAGCTCAACGGGACCTTTGGTGCAACACGCTTTTACCTGGGGAATGGAGTCGAGGAGAAACGATGAGAAAACACACATGAAGTGCCTCTCTAATTCTGCCATTTATTTGCATGATGTTGTATATATATATATATGTTGATATTGATGTTGTATATGTTAAGTTTTTGTCTCTCTCGTGCTGTTTTGGCCTTGGAGCTTCGAGGAAGGTGGCCGAGTTGTCAGCGTTGAAAGAGACCTTGCTTCAAACAGAGGCAGCCGCTGCGGGATCATTGCGGGTGCTGGCACAATTCTTCGGTGTCCGAAGTCCTTATAAAACCGCATATATAATAAATGTAATAAATTCAATGGGGATATGTTGTGTCACCTCAAGAAAACAATATCATACGATTCATATTGTACTATAATTCATATCAAGTCATCGGGAAAGATGCTACCGCCACACATGTGCTTCATCTCAGAGATGAATAGGTGACGTATTGTATTCTATTCACCCACGCATTTGTCAGAATTATAGATTAGCTAATTATCACCTGAATAACGCCACAATAATCTTTGAAAGCAAACACATCATTCGCTAAATCATCATCTATAAATCGCATCTAATAGGTTCTATAAAGTATTATCAATGTATTACCTACAAATATATAATAGTTAACATCTTAAACCACATGATGTTATTTATATCATATTATTACATATACCATATTAAAACATATTAAACAGTATGATCATTATTACTATTGTTTAAAATTATATGTTAACATGGTATAACAATATAATTAATCATATATACCAGTATAAACCGTATTAAACCATATTAAACAGAGCATCATCATTCTTATAAACATTATCATATATAAAACAATATTATAAACATTATCATATTAAACCAGTGTTATAAATCCATATTAAACCGTATTAAACCACATTAAACCTGCTTGGTGGTTTGGAACAGGAGAAGCTACGGCTGCGGGAGGCGGCCCCCGAGCTGACGGCCGCCGAGCTGCTGGCCTCGGAGGCGGAGCGCCTGGAGGAGGACGACCACTAGGAGGGTGAACCATGGATGGTGAATGGTTAACCATAGGAAAACCATAGGAAAACCATAGGAAAACATAGGAAAATGGTGGTTTAATGGGATTTAATGGGAGTTACCCTCTGGTTATGTCAAAATAGCTATTGAAAATGGCCATAGAAATAGTGGATTTTCCCATTGAAAATGGTGATTTTCCATGGTTATGTTAAATTACCAGAGGGTAATGGGTACCATCCAATGGTTTTTTTGGATGGTGATGGTTTTCCTGGTTAATGGATGGTGAATGGGTTAACACATGGTTAATGGTTAATGGTTAATGGATGGTGATGGTTTTCCTGGATGGTGAATGGGTTAACACATGGTTAATAGTTAATGGTTAATGGATGGTGATGGTTAATGGATGGTGAATTGGTTAATTCACCCATGTGATCCATGTGTTTTACACCATTAATCATGGGTAAAGAACTATATCACTATATCCAGAACCACTGGGTTATCTAATAATAATCATTATTATTATGATGGGTAATGATTGATGGTTAATCATGGATAATTAATAACATCTATTGTGATGATTAACATCATTCACCAGCTATGACTTAGAATAATGGGTGAAGAACCTACATCCATGAACATCAGCTATACCGACTACAAGAGCTTGTGGTTGGATTCCAGCTATACTACAGCTACGACTGATTGAAAAGGGGTACCAGATGTACCAGATGGTACCAGGGTTTTGAGCCTGGAAATTCCGTTTCGGAATGGCAGGAGCTGGCGTTTGCCCATGATCAACTTGCCAACTGGCAGGCGGCGACAGGATGCCACAAGCACCATGGTCAGCCTGGTTATATAAATAGAAAAAGAATCCCAAGGTTCTCCCAACTGGACTCTGAAGGCACTCCAGCTCCCAAATCCCAGTTCTTGATAGGAAATCAAAGTAAATCCCAGTAAATTGCCAGAGGCTATGACTCTCCCCAATTTCAACATGTTAAATCCACTACCGCGCAGCGCGAAAAGGTCGAGTTCAAGAAACGCGAAGACTTGCTGCGGGGCATTCCACTGGTCTTTGCGGACTTTTTGGCTCAGATCAATGCACCGGACCCTGCGCCCTGGCAAACCAGAGGGGAGAAATGCTGGGACCCCTTTGTCTTTGCTTTTCTACCTGCATTATATATATATACAATAATATAATATAATATATATATAATAATAATATCGGGATTTTACTTTTGTGGGTTACAATCACGTCAGTTTTGGTGATTGTAATCATGACATATAATGGGTGAGACATGTTGAGACTTAATATTATATATATATATGTTTATTTAAACATATATCTAACAATTGGGAGCTCTGAAATGCTGATAGGACGAGATGGGCCACTGAGGCACTATCCAGCAGCAACCTTCGCCCAGAGGATGCTCCGCGATTTGTTATCGCGGCCCTGCAACGGCTGCAGCTCACCATGGTAAAGCGACGCTTGACTTCCATGGATATGGTATCATTCACGGTATCTGTTGATTGCTGGTTCGGACTGCCAATCATCCAATTGACACGATTTTAGTACCAACGTTGTCAGAGAGGTGGATGTGATTAATCATACATTGTAAATTATATGGTCATTCTTTCGAAGTAAGTGCAGATCATATAAAAGATGCACTTGTCATGAACGAACTTGAATCATCACAGCTGCTTCAGGCGAGGAAGAGCTGAAATTTGCACATGAAAAGATTGCAGAGCTTTCTCAGTGACCATCAGCAGAGGGATGGGCCGGTTCGGTTTGGAGTTCTTTTGTGTCATGGTTGACATTTGATGGCCTTTGTGGGCTGATGCTGACAGCCTGGGCAGGTACGCTGGCTCTCAGGGTATGAGCGGAAGCTTCATTGCCAAGATGGCCATGTTGATGTACCTCCTGGAGGTGGTGCGGAGAAGATTCCTGGATTGTGACTGGTTCTTCCAGTCTCAGTGGTGTAAAACCTTGCTGCGTTGCTATTGGAAATTTCAGTCAACATGTTAGCAATGCATAGTAAGATATAGTAAGCTTGTAAGTCCTCCAATGACTCACCTTTTCCCATTGAGATTTTTGGCATTTTTACATATTTTTACCAGAGATCACCAGCTCAAAAAGCATCCCATTGCCATATATTGCCATCACGGGGCTATGTTGGCAGGTCTCAGTGCTGTCTGGCAGCGGCTTACGTGATGCCAAATGGAAGCCCAGTAGTAACGGCGCGGGGCTTTCATGTGGCCTGGCATGGTGGGCCTGGGACACCCAAGGGCCATTTCAGGCTGTTTTGAGGGAATTTGCTCTGATGTTAGTACGTACATATGTTCGTGCATATATATACATATATATGGTTTTATATCACCCATTTTCACGGTAATTAATATATTTGGGGATGGTGAATTTCATTGATGGATTGCGGACATATTGGCTTGGAATATTGATTGACGGAATCATCGTCAATCTTGGGCAAGGTGCGGAGACTTCTTTCAAATTCTTTAATGCTGCTCAGCGCGCTAAATATCAGTTCTTATAAATGCGTTGAATGTGGGTTGACAAGGCTTAAGACAATTGTTGTTTGTTGGTAGTGTCGGTTGGTGTTGACCAATATTGGCTAACTCATCACCCCACGATAGGCTGAGTGATCGATACATTCAACTTGTTTTCAAGGACTTAAGATTTAGGTCATCCAATCACGGCCACCAAAACTTCTGAAGAAAGGTCAAAACATATATATATATAATTATATATATATATATATTGTGTATAATTATATGTATACTTATTGTTCTGTATGTTTGACTTGGACTTACCATCACTTATCTTAAATAGATCCACCCGCTGTACCAGCACAACATGGAGAATTCAGGGTCCTGGAGCTGAGGCACTGTGGAAATTCCTGGAAAGGAGGCCAGAAGTGGACAGGTCGTGGGATAGGAAGAGATCGGAGGAATTGTGAGCGATGTAACCTTCAGAATCTTCAAGATTTGATGGGTTTGTTTGGTTGTTGATATGTTTTGGAAACATGTCATAATTATATACATATATACATATATATATTTGTACAATTATTTAAGTTTCTATTTTTCTGAACATGATCGACATCCGTTTCACAGGATAAACTGGTGACCAAGAGCATTCACACTACAAAGGACCCAGTTTCTCGGTGGCTTTGTAAGACGTGGCGCACAAAGTTGATTGAATCGACAAGCAGAAACCCTGGAGTCACAACCTTGGGAAGTTCGTGAGAAGAGGATAAAGGATTGGCGCCAGGTCGGCCAATCATTGAAGGGTCCCATCGTGCAGATAGTTGGTTTGTATTGAGAAGACACTAAGAGAAGACTAGGGCCCGAAAAGAGAAGTGTAGACATCGCCGTGATGCCGTGAGAGCAGGCTTGGAAGTTGGAAGTGCCAGTGACATTCAGTGTGCTCCATGACTCCATGGTTCAGTTTTACACTCAGGTTTGGAATCACACTGGAGACTTGCAGATGTCACACAGCCCCTTGGATTGGTCCAATGGTTTGTCAGGGTGTAGGCAATCTTGGCCCATTTTGATTCATGTGTCCAAACAAAAACCACAAACCCAGGCACATTTGCACAAGTTTTTGAGTTTCAAGTGCTCGACTGTTTTTTGAGTGAGATGGTGATGACCATTGTGGGAGTTCCATTCTGAGCTGCGCCGGCAGGTGACAGCTTATGCTTCACTGTGCAGGGCGAACACAAAATCGGACAGGCCCCGGGAGCGTGAGAGCTGGGGGAAGATGGTGCCGATTCGGACGTGCCTGGAGGTCCTTTGTCCTTGTTTTGAAGCGAAAGTGTCTAAGATCCCCACCCTGGGGATAACTCCCAGGGTTCTAGAATGGGGATCGCGCGCAATTCTAGACCTTTGACCTCCTCCCATTGTAGACCTTTGGAGGTTTTGGTTCCTAGAATGTCTTGTGGTATATTGTAATGTGCCACCTCCAATATTCATGGACCATCCGGAACTAGGTAATCTCCTGGACAGAAAGTTTCCTATGCGGAAACTACTGGTATGATTGATATCTCTGGGAGGGAGTTCGATATTAAGTTCGGACTTCTGCTTGGGATTAGAATCTGAATTGCTTTCATGTTTCTTCTTGTTTTTTTTAAGACCCAAGTGGCTTCCATGCAATCTTAGGTTCTTGAACGTAAACCATTTACTGTACATCCATTTACCCCAGTTCACTCCGAAGGTTTATGTTCACATGGGCCGTGGACCATGGATATGAAATTATCGCTTTGGCTGCGCAGCCTCCTGAACCAAAACATGCAAAGTGCATAAACGCTGATAAAAAAACAGGATGCCAGGTACCATTCACCAATGCAACAAGAGGTCCTGAAATGATATCTCCCAACTCATTCTGTGGATTTATCTTCACCAGGCCCATAGATATGAACTTAGACCCGCCATTCCTGTACAACCCTCTGAACCAAAATGTAAAACAATATGATTTACCGTACTCGGAACGGTTGAGTTCTACACAGGGTTCTGCAATGATATCTCCCAACTCGTTCTGTGAGTTTGTCTTCACAAGGGCCATAGATATGAACTTAGACCCGCCATTCCTGCAAAATCCTCTGAAAAAAATATGAAGAAAGAAACCAATTTGATTTAATATATTTAACTATTATTCGGAAACGGTGAGATTTACACAAGGGCCATAGATATGAATTTAGACCCGCCATTCCTATACAACCCTCTGAACAAAAATGAAGAAACCATGTATTACTCGGAAACGGTTGAATTTTACACAAATGTTTGGAATGATATCTCCCAACTCATTCTGTGGCTTTATCTTCACAAGGGCCATAGATATGGACTTAGACCCCCCAATCCTGCACAATCCCTGAACAAAAATGGAAAAAATAATTTGATTCATCAACCGAAAGGTGTTGGGTGCCAGAAAGTTCTTTTTAACAGATTAAAGCATATTTAAAACTATTTGACATATTGCCAAAAATTGTTTTACGACGCCTTCCCCTGATAACTACATCGAAACCTTAAGTACTAATCAAAAAAATGAAACGATCGTCAGGGACGCGAATAATACACAGTCCCCAGCCAATCAGTTTTTAGTACTAAGATGAACCCTCAAATGGGATCTTGACCCTTAAAATTGTTTTCTAGAGGCGATTAATAAAAGATCAAATTGACCAACCTGAATTTCCCCGAAAATGACAATATGGATCTATTTTTATTCATTAGGGGGTTTAGACATAGGAAAAGGGGATTAGCATGGGAGCAAAGGAAACAGGCGGATAATTGAGCTTGTGAGATTGTGGGTTTTGCTATGCAATTTTTGATCCCTTTTTTTGACAACAGAACGGCTCCAAAATGAAAGGGTTCAAGCTTGATTTCCGAAGAGTTGGTTCCAGAACCCTCCCAAAACAAGCTGCCAAAGGTCTAAAAGCAATTCGTTGATGCCAAGGGTCCCCCCTGGGAAAATGATTTCAGACACCTTTTTGAGGGTTTAAAATCTTCCTCAAGGGTCCCCTGCTCGTACTTGAGGGTATGAGAATTGTGCAGACGTGCGATGTGTTCAGATGTGTGGGCTTGTGGGCCAGATGTGTGGCTAGCTGTTTCAGGCTGTGCTGCCTGCATCGCGAGCCGTGGTTGCAGGACTGCCACCAGAAGCATGTCTTGAAAGAAATGTCTTGATGTTTCATTGGTGGTTTGCAGCCCCAAGGGCTTAGAGATTGAATCCTTAACAAATATAATAAAACAATATAAAACGTATATATATATATTTACATTATGTAACAACAATATTAGAAATAATTTAATCGATTGAAAAAAAATATTTAGATTTCAATGTCTTAAATCTTCAGCGTTCCGTCCACATGATCCTGATATATCCAGTAGGAGCACAACATCATTTTTGGATTCCCACAGCTCCAGGTGTATCCCCCGCTTTGTCACCTCACCTGCAAGGCTTTGAGGGTGACCTCAAGCTGAACGCAACGGAGACTGGCCTGGAGAATGCCATGATCAAGGCAGCCACCAGGGATGGAATTGTCCAGATATACCCTTTGGTAGTCGTTTACATAGCTAATTATGGAACATATGGAACCATTTTTAAAGGAAAATCTACGTTCATGGGCCTGGTTTCATAGCTGTCTTAGATTACCGGAGGGTATCCAGAAATTGGGCATCATATTATATATGTGTGTGTGTGTCTTAAACATTGCAGTTTTCGGGCGAAGGAAAAGGCTAAAGCATGGAATTTGCGGTGCCCGCCCTGTTCTTGGACCAACTCAAATAGTGGGATGGCATCACTACCTATGGGACCACCTGAAGGGGGGATGCGCCCAGCAATTGCTGTGTTGAAATCCTCGGGTGTGCGTGCAGACTGTTGTGAATAGACCAAACCTTGGCCGAAGCTTTTCGGGACGATGCAGAAACACCATTGCACCAAGCATTTTCCACGAACGAATCTTAAGTTTCAGCCCCCTAGAAGAAACGATTTATGAAGTGTGGCTTGGAGAGAGATTCCACTTTTGCTTGTTCTGAGATATTGTGGCTGCTTGACTTGTTTGTCTCCTTTGCTCCTTACAACCTGTTCTTTCCACGCCCAGCCAACAACAGCAGACATAGCCAGTACCATCCAGCGACACCAATGGTTGCCCGATCGAAGCAAGCTGCGCTGCGGCTGCCCTTGGTCGTTTGCTTGCTGTGTCTGAATTATGGAGGAGATCAGCTGGTGGGTCACCCGCAGTCAACAAGAAATTATGTAAAATGCTGAATGGATACAAATGCTACGCCAAGTATGGATGAGATGATGAATGGTCAGCTCACAGCAGGGTCATGTGATCATGTGATCATGTAGTGTACATCATACAATAATAAAAATAACTAACTAACTAACTAACTAACTAAATAAATAAATAAATAGATAAATGAGAAATATATAGTATAATGCATATATATATATACATACACACACACATATATATATATATACATTAGTGACTTGGGTCCGCATCCATTGCGCCCAGCAAAGGAGATGGGTTTTCCACGACGACATTGGCAACTTCGACCACCTCGGCTGGTGGCTCTTTCGCCATTGTCATCATGCCATGATCGACAGTTGGATTAGATCCATGTTGGGGGATGGTCATCCCTCAAAAATAGTGGCTATATGATATATATATATATACCCTCTGGTAAACTAACATAGCTATGGAAAATCACAATTTTTAATGGGAAAATCCACTATTGATGGCCATTTTCAATAGCTACGTTAAATTACCAGAGGGTATATATTAATCAATATACCATAATATGCGATGAATTGAGAGATGACCATCCCGCAAGAAGAGTGATTTTGTAGTGATAATGGTGATTAATAGTGATTAATGATTAGAATGGTGATGAATAGTGGTAATATACCATAATACCCCCATGAAAAGGTAATATACCATATAATAATATATGTATATATATATATATATATATTTACCCATACACAGGAGTCCCTGGTGACTATAACCATCCATAAGCCATATACTCTGTAATTATTACATGGCACCATGTAGAGTCAGGTCTGGGCACTCGCGAGCAGAAGATGACCTTGTCCCTGTCCAAAGATGGAACAAATGTGCAGAAAGAGGCGTGGGTTTGTGGCACTGAGAGCTTTGGAAAATTGACCGGCTGCTTCATTGCAGATTACACCTTCGCCAGTGAACCTGTGATCAGCAACCCCAAGTTCGTGTCACATCCGTCAGCGTTGTGCCATGGTGGGACTTAACTTTTTTTTTTGTTGGACCTGTATGCTTCCAAGCACGAAAGTGTCGATCTGCAGGGATCAAGATACTTGCTTTGGTGCGGCCTGTTGCTGACTGGCAGTGCTCTTGGGGCTTTGCATTGCAGAAGGACGGAGGCATCAGGTGAACATTGTTGCATGCAGGAACTGAGCAAAGCAATCACTTGCTTGATTAATGTTTATGTATGTTACTTTACAATTTCGATAATGGACGGATGCTGTCCCGCAGAGCGAGGACGTTATTCCCTCAGAAAGGGTTTGTTCTTTTCCACACTCCGCCTTGCTTGGCATGTAAGAGCGTACACTGCCTCAGAGTCATTCCCCGCTTCTATTAGGGTAAGAACTTGGCGTTGACAGATTTTAAACCCAACAGTTGTTGCGGTGGCACGCCAAATGCCATAGCATGCATCGGTTGAAGATGAGGACATCCTTCACGTGCTGGAAAATGATCGAAGGATATAGAACATATTTATTTATGTTTATTTAGAATTTCATGGTTTTCTCACGTTTTTTTATCTTTTTTTTCCACCCAGCCATTGGTGGCACTGCTTCTGACATCTGACTCATTTTTTTTGGAACCAGGACAGCGAGGGCTGCGAAGGCTATGCCGCAAAGCTCGTGAGCTGGCTGCATTGCTGGCTCTGAGACATTTTTTGGTCGCTTGCAGTGGGAGATAGTTAGGACCCTGAGACATCGCGGCCTGAGGAAGAGCTATGCTTTGGCTATGTCGCGATTTCAGATTTTAGGCACTGCGGCAGGAGGTTTGACTTTGCATGCCATGTCCCTGTTTCCAGAACCCAGACGAGATGGGTGCGTTATGGTGCGTTTGCATTGGGGAATTTGCAGGAATGTCTTTTTTTTTTGGTTTTTTGGTGGATGATTGGAATTCGAAAAAAACTTTCATCATCTTTCATCATCCATTTGCATCATATTTCATCAACTTTCATCAACTTTCATCATTTCTCAAAAAATCTTTCCATTTCTTCAGGTATTTGTTGTATCTTGGCAGCGCAATATACGATGCTGCTGATCTTTGGGGTCTATGGCTCTGAGCTCCTGGACCCAGGCCGCCCAGTGTTTTTGGCAAATCTCCACGGGAGAGTTTGATAAGCGGTTGAACCATTGGGGCTATTTACCATTGGATCAAATACCATGTTATGTTATGTTATTGGAAGTATTAAACATAATTACCAGGAACCATTGGGGGTATAATTAACATGGAACCATTGGATAAATTCACCCTTAAACAGGTGAAACATGTTAATTATGTTAATTTTCTGAGCGGGAGAACACGGAGACTCTTCTCATTCTGAAGAAGTCCTGTTCAGTCGTCTTTTTCGTTGCGGTTGGAGTGCAAACCACGGACCGTGGAAATATGTGAAAATGCTGGCAACTGAGCAGCGCAGGCGATGCAAACAAACTCTATGCCGCCGCCAGTTGGGGCGCTTGCTTTCTTGCAGCGCCAGCAGGAGTTTGCTTTGATGCCCTGGGGCCAGCATGGCCTTGTGCTCAGTGCAGATATAATTTGCAGATACAGGTGAGATATGTCATAATATGTCTCAATTTCCTTGTATTGGTGATGAAGTGAGGAAACCCAGGCAAACTGTCTACTGTATACTCATTGAATGGGATTATGAATTTGATATGAATTTAATATAATTGGCATAGTTTTTATATAACGGCCAGTCATGATCGAATCTGTTCACACCATCCTCAACCAAGATCATTCGGAATCACACCTATCCACCCTCAGGTCAACGCTTCTGGGTGGCGCCATGAGCGCATTTGGGTTGGGCACTGCCGCTTTGGTGCTAGGCAGCTATGGTGCAGCCTCGTTACATGGTGCAGATTAGACTCACAAGGCAGTTCATGTATGCAGGATGGGCAGAGGATATATAGATTATAGATGATTATAGTATAGATTTGATAGATCGATGAAGTGGCGCTCAGTCTGCCTTTCTTGCATCCTTTGGTCAGACCAGGTGGCGGTTTTTGTAAATTTTTCAGCCCCAGGTGGCCTCAGTTGGCCCAGTTTTAAACTTCCCACATCTAAGTCTGCTCGTTGCAAGTGTGGGCTACTTGCTCTTTGGATTTGGCGCCACGTTGCTGAACACAGCACCTTGCCATGCACTCGGCCATGAACTGAGTTTGTTCAGGCAAATTCAACGGGCAAGTGCGGCACGAAAAGAAATAAAAAACATGAACTAAACCACCGGATCTTGGGATACTGTAATCAGATTGTTGGTGGAAAATCTCAAAATCAATACAGAAATGATAAGAAATGATTCAAATATATATATATATAGAATGGGCTAGCGCCCGGGTGCCGCCGACCCCCCTTCTGGGGGGTTGGCTCCAACTTGAGCGTTCCTTGGACTCTGCAGCCTCTTCAGCCTTGCTAATTGAGCGTCCTGCCCAGAAGGATCGGACTCAGTTCGATATTTCCTATCCAGTGATAATCATCCCTTTTGATCAGCCACCACCCTCCTCTGTACTACCATTTTTTTTCCTGGGGGTTCAGTACGCTTATTAAAAATCCGTATTTTCCAAAAATCTAGCAGACAGTGGGTGAGGGCCCCGGGGCATGATATGGGGCCAGGAAAAAAATATCATACCAAAGAAGGCCCAGATTTTTTTTGCCTGAAAGCTTCCTGACGTACAGTGACAGGAAATCAGTTTCTGTCTGTTGTGATTGAGGGGGGGTTGATCTATCAGTCTGTGTGTGTAAGGCATCAGGAAATCAATCATGAATGACTCTGATAACGGGTAAATTGTAGAATTCCCAAGGTTAGTAGCCAGGAATTTAAACATGTACCAGGCCCCAAATTTGAACGGGGATTGCCAGGCGATATATAGTCAGACCTCAGGAAAAAAAACGCAGAAGAGATACTGGCCTTTTTTCTCAGAGTATTGCCGGCCGTCGCCAGGAAATGAAGGCTCAAAACCTTAAGAGAAGTCATGTAAGAGAAACACAGGGATTTTCTGAAGGGAAATCATGTAAGAGAAACACATTGCTGATCATGTAAGAGAAACACATTGCTGATCATGTAAGAGAAACACATTTTATCGTATTTGTAAGACGTGCGAACAGACACAAGTGTGTAGTGTTTGCAATACGCGCAAGGACGAAAAGAAATTTTCTGGCGGGGCTTGGAAACGAGCACGCAGGGGCGGTAGAGTGTGTCTAGATTGTTCGGGTAAAGCATGGGGCTGGTGGAGATGCAGCGTCTGCAAGGTAAAGCAAGCAGCGTGCGCTTTTGACTCTTGGCTGGCGCAACATCGTTCTTGTAATGGTGACCAAGTCTGTAGCAACTGCTGGCAGTGCCCCATTCCCCGGGGAAGCATCAGCAAAGCGGTACAGCGGGTAGCGGCAACGCAGGCGAAAGTGACGAGGCAGGCAGCGGAGGAAAAAAAGGCACGCGCCATCGCCGATGTCTGGGCTGCCATCGCGGAACGAAAACGGAAGAGAGAACAGGAGAGCCCCCAAAGGAAGGAAGCAGAGCCGAAGGCAAAACAGCGCAGACAAGAGAATGGAACAGAAATGACCACAGAGGGGCCTGCAGAGGCACATGGCCAACAGGACGACAGCAAGAGGGCGGTGCAGGCGACGACTGATGTCGCGGCTGCCAGCGTGGAACGAAAAAGGAAAACAGAACAGGACACCGCCCAAATGCAGGAAGCCCCGCCGGACGCAAAGCAACGTAGAGATGACGGCGGAACAGAAAGAAGCACAGACAGGCAGGCAGAAATGAGCTGCAAGCAGCAGAGCAAGGGCAGTGCGACGGAGATGTCGGGGGAAGGCAAGAGTTTCCAATATGTTTGTCCCGCTTGCCAAAAGTCTGTGAGGAGCAGTATACGCACGGGCCAAGTAGATCACCGGCGTGCATGTGGTAACCGTTTCCAGGTGTGGGATGCGCAGGTCGTTGCGAAAGGGTATGTTTACATTTGCCCCGCTTGCAAAGGGAATGTGGCCAGTGACGTCAAGACAGGGAAAATAGACCATCGAACGGTCTGTGGGAACCAGTTTTCTGTGAAGGACGGCGTTGTGCAGGAAAAAGCGTATGTTTACATTTGCCCCGCTTGCAAAGGGAATGTGGCCAGTGAGGTCAAGACAGGGCAAATAGACCATCGAACGGTCTGTGGGAACCAGTTTTCTGTAAAGGACGGCGTTGTGCAGGAAAAAGCGTATGTTTACATTTGCCCCGCTTGCAAAGGGAATGTGGCCAGTGAGGTCAAGACAGGGCAAATAGACCATCGAACGGTCTGTGGGAACCAGTTTTCTGTGAGGGACGGCGTCGTGAAGGAGAAAGCGTATGTTTACATTTGCCCCGCTTGCAAAGGGAATGTGGCCAGTGACGTCAAGACAGGGAAAATAGACCATCGAACGGTCTGTGGGAACCAGTTTTCTGTGAGGGACGGCGTCGTGCAGGAAAAAGCGTATGTGTACATTTGCCCCGCTTGCAAAGGGAATGTGGCCAGTGACGTCAAGACAGGGCAAATAGACCATCGAACGGTCTGTGGGAACCAGTTTTCTGTGAGGGACGGCGTTGTGAAGGAGAAAGCATATGTTTACATTTGCCCCGCTTGCAAAGGGAATGTGGCCAGTAACGTGAAGACAGGGCAAGTAGACCATCGAAGGGTCTGTGGGAAGCAGTTTTCTGTCAAGGACGGCGTTGTGAAAGAGAAAGCTGGTAAACGACAAGCTGGAACGCCGAGAAGAAGCTATTGATCTGGCTTTGGGGTATCGTTTGAATTGTGTAAATGCTGGCAAACGGCAGCCTTGGACGCCTAAGAGAATTGATTTGGCCTTTGGGGGCCCTCACATTACTTCATAATTAAACGACAGTACCGTGCCATACGCGCGTGTGACAGCTCAAGTAAAACATGTTTGGAGGGTTTTGGGGTTTAAGGGCTGGCAAACGGCAGGCTTGGACGCTCATAAGAAGCTATTGATGTGTGGCCTTGGGGTGCCTGTTGGCTGCAGGATGAAGCATGCCAAGGGATTGTTTAAGCACCCATAAGAAGCCATTGATGTGTGGCCTCGGGGTGGCTGTTGGCTGCAGGATGAAGCATGCCAAGTCAGCGTTTTGCAGGCTTGGACGCCCATAAGAAGCCATTGATGTGTGGCCTCGGGGTGCCTCTTGGCTGCAGGATGAAGCATGCCAAGGGATTGGTTAAGCGGCCCATAAGAAGCCATTCATGTGTGGCCTCGGGGTGGCTGTTGGCTGCAGGATGAGGCATACCAAGTCAGCGTTGTAAGGGTTGTAAGGTTTGTAAGGGTTTGAAGCGTTTGGAGGGTTTTAAGGGTTTGGAAGGTTTTAAGGGTTTAAGGGCTGGCAAACGGCAGGCTTGGACGCCCATCAGAAGCTATTGATGTGTGGCCTTGGGATGCCTGTTGGCTGCAGGATGAAGCATGCCAAGGGATTGTTGAAGCTGCCCATAAGAAGCCATTGATGCGTGGCCTCGGGGTGGCCATAAGAAGCCATTGATGTGTGGCCTCGGGCTGGCTGTTGGCTGCAGGATGAAGCATGCCAAGTCCTTGGGGTGCCTGTTGGCTGCAAGATGAAGCATGCCAAGGGATTGTTTAAGCGGCTCATAAGAAGCCATTCATGTGTGGCCTCGGGGTGGCCATAAGAAGCCATTGATGTGTGGCCGCGGGGTGGCTGTTGGCTGCAGGATGACGGATGCCAAGTGAACGTTTTAAGGGTTTTAAGGTTTTTAAGGGTTTGGAGGGTTTTAAGGGTTTTAAGGGTTTGGAGGGTTTAAGGGCTGGCAAGCGGCAGGCTTGGACGCCCATAAGAAGATTTGGAGGGTTTTAAGGGTTTAAGGGCTGGCAAACGGCAGGCTTGGACGCCTATCAGAAGCTATTGATGTGTGGCCTTGGGGTGCCTGTTGGCTGCAGGATGAAGCATGCCAAGGGATTGTTGAAGCTGCCCATAAGAAGCCATTGATGCGTGGCCTCGGGGTGGCCATAAGAAGCCATTGATGTGTGGCCTCGGGGTGGCTGTTGTCTGCAGGATGAAGCATGCCAAGTCCTTGGGGTGCCTGTTGGCTGCAAGATGAAGCATGCCAAGGGATTGTTTAAGCGGCCCATAAGAAGCCATTCATGTGTGGCCTCGGGTGGCCATAAGAAGCCATTGATGTGTGGCCGCGGGGTGGCTGTTGGCTGCAGGATGACGGATGCCAAGTGAACGTTTTAAGGGTTTTAAGGTTTTTAAGGGTTTGGAGGGTTTTAAGGGTTTTAAGGGTTTGGAGGGTTTAAGGGCTGGCAAACGGCAGGCTTGGACGCCCATAAGAAGATTTGGAGGGTTTTAAGGGTTTAAGGGCTGGCAAACGGCAGGCTTGGACGCCCATAAGAAGCTATTGATGTGTGGCCTTGGGGTGCCTGTTGGCTGCAAGATGAAGCATGCCAAGGGATTGTTCAAGCGGCCCATAAGAAGCCATTCATGTGTGGCCTCGGGGTGGCCATAAGAAGCCATTGATGTGTGGCCTCGGGGTGGCTGTTGGCTGCAGCATGAAGCATGCCAAGTCCTTGGGGTGCCTGTTGGCTGCAAGATGAAGCATGCCAAGGGATTGTTTAAGCGGCTCATAAGAAGCCATTCATGTGTGGCCTCGGGGTGGCCATAAGAAGCCATTGATGTGTGGCCGCGGGGTGGCTGTTGGCTGCAGGATGACGGATGCCAAGTGAACGTTTTAAGGGTTTTAAGGTTTTTAAGGGTTTGGAGGGTTTTAAGGGTTTTAAGGGTTTGGAGGGTTTAAGGGCTGGCAAACGGCAGGCTTGGACGCCCATAAGAAGGTTTGGAGGGTTTTAAGGGTTTAAGGGCTGGCAAACGGCAGGCTTGGACGCCTATCAGAAGCTATTGATGTGTGGCCTTGGGGTGCCTGTTGGCTGCAGGATGAAGCATGCCACGGGATTGTTGAAGCTGCCCATAAGAAGCCATTGATGCGTGGCCTCGGGGTGGCCATAAGAAGCCATTGATGTGTGGCCTCGGGGTGGCTGTTGGCTGCAGGATGAAGCATGCCAAGTCCTTGTGGTGCCTGTTGGCTGCAAGATGAAGCATGCCAAGGGATTGTTTAAGCGGCCCATAAGAAGCCATTCATGTGTGGCCTCGGGGTGGCCATAAGAAGCCATTGATGTGTGGCCGCGGGGTGGCTGTTGGCTGCAGGATGACGGACCAAGTGAACGTTTTAAGGGTTTTAAGGTTTTTAAGGGTTTGGAGGGTTTTAAGGGTTTTAAGGGTTTGGAGGGTTTAAGGGCTGGCAAACGGCAGGCTTGGACGCCCATAAGAAGATTTGGAGGGTTTTAAGGGTTTAAGGGCTGGCAAACGGCAGGCTTGGATGCCCATAAGAAGCCATTGATGTGTGGCCTTGGGGTGCCTGTTGGCTGCAAGATGAAGCATGCCAAGGGATTGTTCAAGCGGCCCATAAGAAGCCATTCATGTGTGGCCTCGGGGTGGCCATAAGAAGCCATTGATGTGTGGCCTCGGGGTGGCTGTTGGCTGCAGGATGAAGTGCCTGTTGGCTGCAAGATGAAGCATGCCAAGGGATTGTTTAAGCGGCCCATAAGAAGCCATTCATGTGTGGCCTCGGGGTGGCCATAAGAAGCCATTGATGTGTGGCCTCGGGGTGCCTGTTGGCTGCAGGATGAAGCATGCCAAGTCAGCGTTGTAAGGGTCTAAGGGTGTTAAGGTTTTTAAGGGTTTGAAGCGTTTGGAGGGTTTTAAGGGTTTGGAGGGTTTTAAGGGTTTAAGGGCTGGCAAACGGCAGGCTTGGACGCCCAGAAGAAGCCATTAATGTGTGGCCTTGGGGTGCCTGTTGGCTGCAGGATGAAGCATGCCAAGGGATTGTTTCAGCGGCCCATAAGAAGCCATTCATGTGTGGCCTCGGGGTGGCCATAAGAAGCCATTGATGTGTGGCCTTGGAAAGCGAAGAAGGAGCCTTGAAAGACAAAACCTTCAGACAAAACCTGCCGGAGGAAAACTTACTTGGCCAAAGCATGAAATTTTCATGTCCAAATGCCTAGAAGTCGTAACGGGAGGACGAAGCATGCCAGGACAATGTTTACATGATGTGGCCTTGCGCCGGCTGGCTGGCTGCGAGATGGGTTTGACCGTGGAAAGCGAAGAAGGAGCCTTGAAAGACAAAACCTTCAGACAAAACCTTCCGGAGGAAAACGTACTTGCCCAAAGCATGTAATTTTCATGTCCAAATGCCTGGAAGTCTTAACTGGAGAACGAAGCATGCCAGGAAAATGTTTACGCGATATGGCCTTGGGGCAGCTTGATGGCTGCGAGATGGGTTTGACCTTGGACAGCGAAGAAGGAGAAGTTCCACACCTGCGGTGGTCCCAGGCGCCGCCCCTGCCTTGGCCAAGGCCGGGGTCGGCGGATAATATATATTTAAATGATTTTAGATGGACATTTCAAAGTGACATTCTGAAACCCTTGTTGCAACAGGTGGGGCTCTTGGCAGCGGTGCGAGTGGTTCCCTCTCAACGTTCTGGAAAAGCAGCTGCCTGCGTTTTGTGCTCGACCCTTCGCTGCATGCGTTAGGTCCGTTAGGTCGTCACTGAGGGATGCGTTGGGCAGGAATTCATTCAACCGAGGGATGGGGGACATGTTTTTGGAGAAACATCTCTGCTTGACGAGGATGAGGATGAGGATGAGGATGTGGATGATGATGATGATGATGATGATGACGACCTTAATTGACCCATCTCTCTCTATCCGTCTATCCCTGACTGGGTGTGAAACCAATCATAATTTGTGGAGCTGAGCCAGGGCTTGCCACGTCTGCCAGCGCTTGACACAGCAGTCACCAGCAAAAGTGTTGTACAGCCGAGGGCTGCACTGGGCATCAGCTTCCACACTGCCGTGCATGCCAAGTGGTGCCGCCCCTTGGACCTTCGATTGGAACAGCACTGGGAGCCAGCTGCATGTTCCTTCCTGTTCCCGGTTCTCGCCCAGGTGGTGCCCCTTTCCACTTCATTAACTATCAGATCACCTACAGCATTCTCTCCGCTGTGATAGGCCATATGGATCCATATGGCATCGTATGGCATCTCAATCTTGGACACTTTCCAGCTTGTGCATGCTTGTGCGCAAGCTTTATTGCGTTTATCACTTGATCACTTCCCTTCCTGGTGCTTTTGTGATTCCAATTGGTCAATCAGTTCAATGTTTGCAGGTTTTATGATTTTCCGCTCGCAATCGTGGAAGCTGGCACTGGCTGAAGTCGAAGAGCAGGACGCAGATGGGAAATCCAGCCTCTCGGCCCAGCATGGCCCAACAGTTGCAGGCCTTGTCACTTGTGCGATGGTAGCTGGGTAAACCTTTGTGAACGTAGATTCATGCGGTCATTTACAGCTTTGTAAATTGGGGTACTTATTAGCACCAGCTAAATCCAGCTAACTCGAATTATTTCTGGATAAGTAAGTCTTTCAGATGTTTTTCAGGGGTATCCAAGAGCCAGGATCAGAGATTCCCCCACCATAGCTGCCATAGCCATAGCCATAGCACCCAGGTGGTGACGCCAGCCCGCAGAGCCAAAGTAGCACCAGGGGAAGGTGAGCCTTGTGGGAAGCCATGGGGTCTGAATGAAATACCTGGTATTACGGTTAAAACAAGTTAAAACCTGCGAAATACATCAACATGAACATAGTATAGATGTTAAACATAAATGTATATCAAAAAACAACATAAATGTATATCAACATAATCAACACATGCTGTATATCAAAATGCCATAGTTCTGTGAAGATGAACATTGGGGTGAACAGCAGGGTGCCAAGTTTTGACCCATAGCCAAATGGATGCTGAAACCAAGGAATATCGGGATCATCCAATGCTCAAATTCTTGTTGTTTTGACTATGCTTATGCCTGCAATTGAGGAGATCAATGATGTGGAGAATTTCTTTGTTTGCAATTGAGGTCATGGATGGAGCAAGTAGGAATGGTTAAGTCCTAGGTGTTGGTGCCAGAGAGGACACCCCTGATATCTGGCATGTGCCGGCAGGATTTTTGGCATCCTGAAAAACAAGGACAGCCTGGGCTCAGCAGCTGCCGAGCATTTCTAGAAAGAAGACTTGAATTTGATCAAAGTCTATATAATCGGTCAATCAGTGTGAAGAATTTCGAAGAGTACAACCCAAAGATCCTGAAGGAATTTTGTTTGCTCAACAGCCAACCAATTCTGCCAGGACTTTCCCTGGCTCGCAGCCATTTATTTGATTCCCATTGCTTATTGCTTCGCTTGGTTGGGCAACTGGCCAGTGTGTGCCACCAGTCTTGGGCTTCCTGCTGAGGCGTCCTGGATCCCAGGGGATTCGAAGACTACTTCGTGGTAAAAATTGTTAAACATGGCCGATTCTCAGGGATTCTCAGGGTCTATGTTAGTTGATATCCAGGTGGTAGAAATTTGCAGATCCATCCTGAACATTCCTGAACGACCTTTTTTTAGGCACAGACTCGCATTGGCCTCTCCGTCGGCCTGTTCTCTGCCCTGGGCCGTGTGGTCTTCGGTCTGCTGGGAGACTGGGTGCCCAAAGGAAGAGGCGCGGCAGCGGCAGCACTTCCCCAGGTGATGCCGTGCGGTGGAATTATGTGGATCTCATGATCTCATGAGATGGGGACCCACAGGCTTTATGATTGAGATGGGGTTAATATGGGTTAATTATGGTGAATTACTATACTATACAAATCGGATTCAAATCGGTATAGCTATTTATAGCATTGTATAGCTGTAATTCACTTACAGTTGGCCTACCGGTTGGAGACATATGTGACATAGCACCAAAAGAACTGATTGAACTTGCTCAGTGCTGTCACCAGGTCTGGTTGGCTTGGAGCTGGGCTTTACGGCAAGTCTAGGCCGGGGATGGGTTGTTGTATTTTGTTGTTAAAATATGTTAAAATGAGCGGAAGGATCTGGGCGGCAGAATGTGCAACGAGGAATATGCCCACTGGCTTGATGTCATTTCGGACCCTACTGCGCGGCGTTTCAGGCCTGTTTGCCGGATCCTTCCTTTTGCTGTGCAGCATCTTGGCTGCATTGCTTTATTTCAACCTCTTCAACGCTTGTAGATTGTGTGCTTATTCGCACTTCCTTGAGTTGAGAGATCAGTGTGAACAAATGGTAGGTATTTCCATGTTTGCCAGCCCTTTTGAAGTCTTAACCTCCTACATTTCAGACACTGCCTCATCAAAGCTTTCTGGCAGCCAAGTTGATCAACGGATGTTCTTTGAGGCTGCCATGCGGCACCTTGGCAAAGTCTTGAAACGAAACTGATGGGATGTTGTTAAATCCATGGTCAATCAATGTTCATTGATTATGGGTCCATTATAGATCCAATATAGATCCAATATGGATGCAATATGCTCCTTTGTTTATGACACCATGTATGACGGACCGCATGGTGACTGCTGCAACCAATGGGTGATGCGATGGGTTCACAGCCCCCAGGGGTCCCCAGGGGTCCTCAGGTTGCAATCCTTGGGCTATGGTGGGGTGCTGTGCCTTGCAGCCGTGGCTTTGCGCGCCAGCTTCAGTGGTGAGGACGTGCACAGCCATGGCCCAATGGCTAGCTGTTACCTTGTGCTCAAACATGGCTTGCTGGAACATCTCCCATTTACTTCGATGATTTTCTCCAGTGGCTCGCCAGACACGGAAGGGTATCTGCAGTATCCCAAAGAAGTCCACGAAGGACTTGGGCACTGCCTTTGGCTTTCTCTACCAGATCCTCACGGTGACCTTCATGCTCTTCAATTGGGCCTGCGTGCCATCCAGCAACTGTGAGGGTGCGGAATGCTTTAAGGACCGAGACCGAGAATGACCGGTGGTAGTCCGTGGTAATGAATGGTAATTATGCGCAAGTTGGGGATGCAAATGACATGGATGTCTTTACTCTGGTCACTTTTTGCATGAATAGTTGAATAGCTATGGCTGCCCTGGAAGAGATGCAATGTAAGATCAGGAAAACAATGGCAACCTGACCCGGAGAAAGATATCTAAGACTTCACATGACAATGAGTTTATATAGTTTGTTTTTTGTTTGGTTTGAGTTTCTTTTAAGATGGCTGTTGCTTGAAACTGAGTTTTGGAGTGAATGCTGCAAAGCCTGGACCCTGGCCGCAGGGCTTCTTCAACCTGAGTGGAGTACTGCATGTAGGCGATGTCGGACGCTCGAAGTTAGATGGATGATGGTTGTCGCATGTTGTCCCTCTATCCATTTTCCACGTCTTTTTTTCAAAGATTCTGGTTCAAAGATGGTTCAATATAGTTACTCGTTCCCCTTGGACATCTAGGATTCTGATGGATGTAGGAACCACAGAAGATATCCAACTTGCTGGGGTTGGCGGAATTTCTGGTGCGCTGCCCTGGGCAGGATGCGTCCTCTGGGGTGTCCGACGTTTGTTGAGAGCATCGAAACGTGCAGCTTTAGAGACCAAATCGCCCTAGGTGATGGTGAGCCGGTTGCGCCGGTTGCTGGTTTAGCCATGTTTAGCCTGACTTTTCTCATGTGTTCTTAGAACTGCACTGTCTACAGCAAGAATCAATTCTTGGGACCTTTGTTTTCAGGTTGGTTTGAATTTGGGAATGTACGTCTGCATGTTCGATGCTGACCTGACTCGGACTTGATTTGATTTTGGAGGGGTTGAAACTTGCAACCAGCAGAGGATTGTTTTTAAAACGTCGATGGAAAATCTGTGGTCCCTCAATGGACCCATGATCAGCCCACCAGATGAATTGCCCATTGAGAGAAGGCCATGGTTTTTTCGGTTCCAACGTGGCACTGTTGCATTCGCCGGGTTTACGGCATGTTCTTCGCTTGAGCATGATGTTTTTATTCACCCGGTTGCCACGTCTTGCCTGCTTTTCGGCAAAGGCGTTCAAGTATCCTTAAGATTCCTTAAGTAGTAGAAACATGTAGTAAGTAGTAACATCAGCAGGTGTTGCCATGCTGCCCGGTTTTGCTACACTGCCTGATTAGTACGTGACTAATACTTCGAATTCGATAGTGGGAGGTAGCCTCCGTGACGATAGATCGCCGGTTGAACCGGCACCCAAAGGTGATTGAAGTGAGTCCCTAAGATTTATTCTGGGGACATTTCTGAAGCGGGCAAGTGTCCAATCTCCAACGGATGGGCACAACTGCTTCGATGACAACGGCAAACAGATGCAAAAAGGGCAATCGTGACACATGTGCAGTGAGCCTCCTTAAAAAAGCTGTGTGGAGCCCCAGGTGAAGATTGTGGTTGGGACCCCAGGACCAGTAGATTCAGTAGATGAATGTAGATGAGGACTTACTGGGAGTGATGTCCATAGGCCTGCTGGCCATGCTTGTTGCGCCACATCCAAGGTCAAAATGTCCTTCATGGCTGGTGAGAATCCAAGGACTTCAGATCTGACAGTGCCTCAACTGACATAAACATCTTGAAAGATCCTGATGATATTCCTACTGATTCCTTGTGCACAGGACGGGAGGATCGAATGGACCGGCTGCAAAGCCTTCAGATCCTCCAAAACACCCTGGCAAGGTGGGAAGATGTGGGAAGCCTTCGGAATGCGCTGTGTCATGGGCAAGGAAGTTAGTGATAGTTGAGCAGGCCCCCACGGTGAAATATCGGAAAAGGTTGACTTGTTGCTGGCATGCGAGGCCCAACCCTCTTCCACCAGCAATTCTGGGAGCGGGCTTGAAACACTTGGGGCTGATGGGCTTCATAACATTTCAGAACTGCACCTGAATTCCTGCAGATGCTGGCAGAAAGATGTGCTGCATTGAACTGCTGGACCACCATGCAGGACAGATTCGGACAGCTCCAGTTCAGGCCATACAAATAGTTGCCGAGCAAAAAAACATGGCACTTGGCAGGTCTCACAATTCCTGATCCTACTTGATGTCAGTGTTTGTTGCAAGCAGCACATAGCCGTGAAATGCAACACATAGGTCTCAGGAACCTGTGACTTCCTGCTGAGGCAGCTCCGCTGGCGGGCCAAAAGCTTTGCTGAATGCCGCGAAGGCAAGAACAAATTGTGACAAATCTCCAGCTGACATGATCTGTGATCCTGTGATCCGGCTTTCCATCTCCATCCATCTTCCATTTACCCAGCTGCATGTCAGGCTGGTGATTTAGCCCAAGTGAGTCGCTTGTGCTGCACAATCACCGAACAAGAGAGTAATCCATCCACCCAGCAGTTGACATTTTAATTAATTAATCAGTTAATCCATCAATTGATCCAACAAAATGGTGCTGCGGTGCCCAGCCAACAGACCCCTTTGAGGTTCCCTGGTGAAGGGCGCACAGGCCGGGATGTTCGGATTTTGATGGTACTTTTGAAACATTGGCAGATAGTACAAGAATGTACAAGATACATATGCCAGATACATCCAGTTGCAAGATAGTCACTATAGATAATCATAGATAATCTATGTTAATGACATGTCATTAGTATGACCACATTCAATTATTGAACATGCTGCCATATGCTACCCGATATTTTGCCAGATACTTTGCTGCAGAAAAAGCCGAGGCGAAGGACCTCACGGCAGCGTTGCACGCGGCCTGTTCCGAGGGGCATCGCAAGCTGGTGGCGCCCTTGTGCAAAGGAAAGGCAGATGTGATGCTCGGAGTCGGTGGTGATGAACCTTCCATTTTGACAAAAGGTGATATAAAATCTGATGAACACACATATATATATAATATATAAAAATGATGTGATGAAATTCAACTATCGGTTAAGGTTTGTCCTTAATATTCCTTAATACTGTTTAGCAATTGAATCTGTGTTTATCTTTGTTTGATGTAGTAGGTTAGTCTTCAATAATGGCAGTTCAACTGAGAATTACGAATTTCACTATTCAGCGATTAGAATTTTTCAATTAAATAGTTGAATTTCTGGCCGTACCGGGCATTTTCTTGAAATTGTCACCTGGCTAAGGGGGAATCCGAGAATCCCCAATTTCAAAGAGGTAAATCATCTACTCATGGTGAGTTCCAACATGGTGTAGCTCATAGGGGACACAAAAAACCCGCCTGTTGGTTAAGGATGTTGGAGATGAAAATGTTGGGATCTGGCTTATTGGGGATATCACATATATTGGGTGCTTCTTTTGGGTATTGTAAAACACATACATATATACACACATACATTATACAAGTCCATATTTGATCAAACATATGACAGGCATTCCACTTGATGCATTCACCTCATTGAGGAACGGGCTGGACAACAGTGGCTTGACACCTCTGCACGTTGCCGCCTTCCGTGGAGACGATGCTGTCGCATGGCTTGAACCACAGCTGTGATGGGATGTGGTTTATCCCGATTTTCTTTAGGGTTTCGACATGTTTATCATGTTTCAACCATCCAAGGTGCAGGATTTTGCAACCATCCACAGTATGGTACCATATTTTTGCAGGCCACATTTTCTTACTACTTGAGATGGCAGGTGGTGCAGGCACTGTGCCAGCTCGGGGCCAATGTGAAGGCTGTGGATGAGGAAGGTTGGACACCTCTCTATGTTTCTTGGAGAAATCCAGTTGAGGGCTGGGGTGAATCGGCGTGTATAAGATTCTCATAGATTCTCAGTGCGGCTACATGCAGGTTGTTGCAGCATTCGGTGGTCAAGAAGATGTCTTCAAGACCCTGTTGGCAGCAAAATCAGATGCAACTTGCCGGCAATAAAGGAAGAGATCTAGGCTATTGCAGCTGTGAGTTTGCCCAAGAAACCGTCTTGCATTTCTTGGATCCCACATGACAACAGTCAACACACGCTGCGGGGCCGAGGCCAACTTTACAACTCCCAGTGGCACCACCATCAGCATGGCTGCAAAGCAGAAAGGCCTTGCGTTGCTCTCAGGTTTGAATCACTTGACTGGTGATTGGGAAGGGTTTTTAATCATGGCAGAAAATTGCATTTGATCAGCATTGTATCCCAGAATCAATATCATCTCAGCAAAATTCCACGAAGGACATTGAAGGACCCAGGTTTGAGGACGAAGGCGACGAAGGTGACGAAGGTGTGATGCGTAGCGTCATGGGCGTCATGTCAGGCTTTACCCAGCTGTTGAATCTCCTGTAAGATGGCGATGGCAAGTGGCGAGTCGTGGCCAATGTTGAAATGCTGGTGACTCCAAAGAAGAGTTACCCGAGAGACTTGTCATTGACAAATCATTGACAAATGCGGTGAAAAAGACAGACAGTGAAGGCACATGAAGGCACTATGGATGAAATTCTTCACCACTTGGCACGAAGGAGGTGTGTCACTAGCGGCAGGATAGCATGAAATGATATGAAATGTATTGAAATATATGAGTATGCAGGAGTTAATATGGAAGGCGCAAGGATTGTGCCCAAACTGGACTGTTCGAAGTGGGTATGCATGGCATGCTAGGGCCCAAACTCATCCAAACTCCAAGACATCATCCACTGCCTCTCGACACCTTGGCCTTGGACATCCTCAGGTGCACAGCTGCCGCAG
Source organism: Cladocopium goreaui (assembly GCA_947184155.2). NCBI lineage: Eukaryota > Dinophyceae > Suessiales > Symbiodiniaceae > Cladocopium > Cladocopium goreaui. The sequence continues at coordinate 47,477 of CAMXCT020002061.1, forward strand.
ACAAAAATGAAAAGCTGAAGATGTGGCTCCCTGAGATATCCTGAGATCCAAGCTGCCAAATCCACACTGCATCAAGTCAACCATGCTGAATATATCATAATATATCTGAACATCAATGAATCTCTTGAGCCAACATAAATCATGCTCTTGAACTTGAACCTCAAATAATTTCTGTAAGATTGCAAGATCCTACAGGATTCTAGGACGTTCAAATTCATATTGTTTGCCACAGCTAGCGAGTTCCTTGGCCAAGCTGGCTACATCTGGCTACTGCATCGCAGATGCAGGGATAGCAAGAAAAAAGAGTGTGGTGGACTGCAGCTTTTCCATCTGGAAATGACGAACTGATACGACCTGAGACCATGGGTTTGTCCATGGGGATGCTGGGATGCACCTATCATCACCAGCAAGAAAATCTTGCACCACAGTGTTTGGGGGGTACCTTACCTTTTCCGCCTTCTCAGACGAACCCTGAACAATTGCGAGGTTGTAACAAGTGCATCTAAGTGCTAGGGTTGAAATGCAATGCCATCACGATTGGGCGACATGCCGTTGCTTGCAGAGTTCCTCCTTTCAGGTGTCCAGACGCAGACGCCGGCATTTGTTTTTGGCTCGGGGTAGGTTTCAGAGGACACCAACCTCTCCTTGCGATGTCTCATGGCAGGCCTATCCACCAAATTTGTTGCAGCTGTGTGAAGCTGAGATCATGTTTCTTGTGCCCATCAGGCTGCAGGAAGGCCGTGATAGGTCATGCAACCACTGTTGCGCCTGGTTGATACCATAGCCTCCATCCAGCTTTCGTGGGGCTGGACGGGATGGACTGGATGGACTGAAGTCCTGGACAATCAATTGCGTCCAGGCCATTTCCTTCTCCGAAGCCTTCGCTCACAGCTTCAACCTGCTATGCTGCTGGACTTATGGTCATTCAGTTGATTCGGTATTGCAGATGGGAGGGTGATTTTGTCGTCAAATGCGGGTGTGCTTTGAAGGTTTGCTTCCCTGAGTCCTTTGCTTCTTGATGGTGGAGTGCATTTGAAATTTCATGAAATTTCAGATCCTGCTGCGACAGACACAAACCTCAAAACTAGAAACTAGTGACCTGCTAGTGCCTCTCGTTCTGAGGAAAAGAGCCCTCAATCTTGGAGCAACACATCCTACAGCAACTCTGGCAGACAAGCAGAATCTTGTTCACAGTGGCGTTGGCGGTCTTGTCACCACTGGTTGCTGGAAAAGCCTTGTCATTTTTAGCACACAAAATGAAGGCACGGCAAGGTGCCTAAAGATCGGTTCCATAATGACAATGTATATTAAATTATATTAATGTATATTATAAACTATAAATAAGCGATATAATTTATATATAAATATATATAGTTATAAAAGTTATATACTAAATACTAATTAAATGTTATAGCTGTGTGCTAAATGTTATTAAGAATATTAAGATTTATAAAGGGTGAACCATGCGAACCCAAGGATTGCCCTTGGTTCCAGGAGTGTTTTCTCAATGGATATGCTTCAGGCACTCTATCCATGGACACGATGCAGCGCCAGGCCCAAACACATCACTTCGTTTCAGAATGTTTCAGATGTCGTGGTAATGTGCTGAACATGTGCTGACAATGTGGTAAAACCATGTCAAAACGATGTGGTTAAAGGAGCTTGGCGAGGAGCGTTGTGCAGGGAGCAAGTTTCACGCAGATTCTGTTTTTTGTGTGCACGGATTGCGGCACAGGCTATGGCTACGGCATCCACTCCACGTCTGAGCCGGTTTGGTCGCCAAGCCTGAGAGATTTCAGACACAAATCATTACAACCGTTTTTTTGGGATGCAGCTGCTGCACTGCTCCACCGCCAAACAATATTAAACAACACATTAATCATCTACATCACGTGCAAGTTGCCCAGCCCTTCAGATGTTCTTGTTTTCCCCTCTTGCAGGTGCACTAGCCCAGACTTCCCCGGACGACAAGAAGGAGAGTGAAGCAAACCTTCCTGGGACGCCCAACTCATGAATGTAATGTTTCCATTCAGGCATAAGAAGCGTAAGAAGCCAGCTGTTGGTGCGTGGAAGTCAGATCCTGGTCCGACCTGATGGCCCTCCAAAGCCTTCCGGCTGTCCAATGCTTTCCCGCGGTTTTGCACAGGACCGTCACGAACTTCATCGGAGATCTCGTCAGCAGCCCACAGCAGCATTTTCGAGGAGTCTTGCTGCCAGTGGGAAGACAAGTAGCAGTTTAGGCCAAAAAGTTTTCCATAGTTTTCCATTTTTCTCTGATTTTTCTCGGATTTTCCAGATTCCATCAGATCCTGGCAAGTCTTCAGCATCAGCATCTTCAGCCATTTTACGGTGACCAAACTCCACCAGGCCCCCAGATATGCCAAAGCCCCGGCTGCTCCGTCGGCGCACCGATGGCGATATGCCCTCCACCTTCCACTTGCAGATCCCCTCCTTGCAGTCTGGCTTGGCAGGCCCAATAGCTTCGGCAACGCGAAGCAAACATTCTAAAGCCTTGAAGAGACCTGGATTTTGTTGATGAGATCTGATGAGTTTGTTCTATTGTAATTTTTTGGTATATTTTGTTGATTTTCCGTTGTTGTTTTAGTATACTTGTGTATACTGTGTATTCTGGGTCCTCTTCAGAAAATCTAAGGAGAGGAGGCTCCAATCAGATGAACCTTCGGCCCATGCCATTGCTGCCATACCAACGTGCAGTAGAAGTTCAGGTTCTTCCTGAGATTACGAGCCCCGAATCCTTCAAGGTTGACGTGTCCGTGCCAGAGATTTGTTTGCCAAATCCCAAGGTCTTGCTGCGCCGCAGCACCTTGCCAGCCTTGGACATCAATAGTGAGGCCTTGATGCTTTCGCGCCAGTTGCATCTCGACTTTCACGAAGTGAAATTTGTTTTGCAAGAGCTCCGCAGTGAGAGCGAACACCTTCCCAATGGTGGCTTGGAATATGGAACTTTCCAGCAGTGCTTGCAACGCATTTGTGGTGTGGAGCTGGAAGAGCAATGGGTGGTGAAAGCCTACAAGGAATGTCGTGCCAGTGAGGGCCCGGTGGACTCAGAACAGCTGCTGATTTGGTACCGGGATCACATCTTCAACCTCGAAGCCTTCAAGTCGCAAAAACACTTCGCGGCCGAGAAAAGTAGAGCTCCACTGGTGACGCTAGACCTGGCCAAGAAGTTTCACTGCTCCTGCCTGGATTTGGACAAGATGAAGGTGAAGTTTGACGACTTTGATTTGGACAAGTCCGGCTTCATTGATCACTATGAGTTTGAGAAGATGATGTACCAACTCTTGCACTGTTCTAGCGAATCTGACTTCCCCAAAACGCGGCTGGACCGCTTCTGGAACGAGGCTGACAAGAATGGTGATGGCCAAATTGATTTCGAGGAGTTTTTGGAATGGTACATGAAATACTTCGGCACCTCCTATGAGAATGGCCCCATGGATGCCTTCTATGCATCATTTATGCCAGGGGTTCAGAGGTCCAGCAGCCTTGGGGAGCTCAAAGTCCACAAAGTCCAGGAGAAGATCAGCCTCAAACCCATCGTACCCGAGGTCAGCAGTCGCTGCTCAGCGCTCACTTTTTCAAAGTTCTGAGGAGTCTGAGCAGTGCTTTGGCAGATATGCAATGATGTGCAAACAGCTGCATCATCTGGCATCGCCAGGAACTGACATTTTCGGTGAACAATGGGGGCAGATGGTCCAGATGGTCCATATGATCTCCTAGATGGATTCAATTTTGGTATTCATATGTTTTCATATCCATGACGCAGAGACGTCGAGGTTTCATTTTGGCTGCATTGGGCATCCCTGTGTCGCTATGTGTCGCTGGGATTGGGGTGGAGCCTTCTGCACTTAGATAGGTTTCAACTCAAAACAATGCAGATTTTGTCAGCCGTAGCCTGGTGACCTTGCTCATGCCTTTTCGATTGGGCTTGCAAATGCAAGCTCCCATGCATGCGCGTTTAACAGATGCCACGGGCTGGTTCGCACGCGCTTCTTTCTGTGGAGCTTGCGTGAAAAGTTTGCAGCTGCACATCCTTTTCGGAACGCTCGAGTGTTCAAATTTAGTCACAGCTGCATAGTTTAGTTTAATCATGTTTAATCATAATTTAGCTCGGCTCATGTCAGGGATGTGCTCTTGCAGACTTCCATTGCTAGCTTGCAAGGACCCGACGGCTTTCGGTGCTGCCAAAGGTCTTGCAGGCAGGGGGAAACATTTTTTTCGTTTGATTCTTTTGATGGGAAGGGTGTCAAGTAGAATCGATAGAAACAAGATAAAAAGATGACAGCAGACATCCAGAAAATATCAGAAAATCAGATCTCAAATGGAACATATAGAACCCCCGTGATCCCCTTCACCACCATTTGTGCGAAAAAGGCCCCTTGATGCGGGAACCTGTACCTGCTGCGCGGCACCTTGGCTCAGCCGGTCGCTTCAAAAAGATGGGACCAGCGCTGGCACTCAGGATTCCAAGGCCGTCCGTGTCATTGCTCGAACTGGAAGCGGAGTTGGAAGCCTTGTATCGTTACACAATGGCACCTCACGTGTGGACAGGGCAGAAACTTGGCTTGAGGTCTGCCTAGGGTTTCCCTCTTAATGATCTGAGTGAGCCGCTGTAAAACGTGCCTTTGCAATCCTCCAAATGTCCGGAAAGTAATATCAGTGTATCAGTGTGAATGTCATGACCGGCCCCGAGTAATCAAACACCGGGCTGCGCGTAAGCAGCACATAAGGTTTGGCCCTGATGGAACTGATGGAACCTGCAAGACTTGATAATCCTCTCCCCCCAATACTAAACTGGGGTCCCCCACAATAATAAACAGCTGGAGGAGTTTTAGTATTAGGAGGTATTTAATATTCGAAGGAAGTTTAGAAGTCAAACTTCCGACGGTATGGACAGATGAAAAGCAGGGCAGGGAAGAGGCAGAGAGAAGAGAAAGATTAGAAAAAAGAAGAGTAGAAGAGAAAGAGTAAGAAGAAAGAAGATGCAGATGCGCGAAAAGGTAGGAAAGTCGCGAAACACTGTGTTTTTCCAATGATTTGGGGCTCCGGAGGGTCGAAAAGTAGGCTCGCTAAAGCGGCGGGTGCGGAGCCAGCTGGCCAGATGAGAGATGAAAATTTGCACGCCGTTGTGGCGCGAAGCACATTTCCAAGTCAAAATGTACAAAACACACCAGGTCCGGACCACTTTTGGAAGTTAAGATGTTGAAAAAGCGCACGCCGTTGTGGCGCGAAGCACATTTCCAAGTCAAAATGTACAAAGCACACCAGCGTCGGACCACTTTTGGAAGTTGAGATGTCGAAAAAGTGCACGCCGTTGTGGCGCGAAGCACATTTCCAAGTCAAAATGCACAAAACACACCAGGTTCGGACCACTTTTGGAAGTTCAGATGTCGAAAAAGTGCATGCCGTTGTGGCGCGAAGCACATTTCCAAGTCAAAATGTACAAAACACCACATGTTCGCGCCACTTTTGGAGGTTCGGATGTCGAAAAAGTGCACGCCGTTTTGGCGCGAAGCGCATTTCGAAGTCAAAATGTTAAAAGCACTAGGGTTCGGACCACTTTTGGATACTTTTGGAGGTTCAGATGTCGCTTCGCTTCGCTTCACTACACTACACTACACCACATTACCCTACACTACGCTCCACTACACTACACTACATTACACTACACTACACTACATTACACTACACTACATTACACCAGACTACTTTCCACTACACTTCGCTACATGACACTAAACTACATTCCACTACACTACAAATACAACTACAACTGCACAACTACACTCCACTACACTCCACTACACTACACTACACTACACTAAATTACACTACACTATGCTACATTACACTACACTACACTTGACTACGCTACATTACACTACACTACACTCCACAACGCTACAACTAAAACTACAGAACTACACTCCATTACACTCCACTACACTAAATTACACTACACTACATTACATTACACTACACTACACTCCACTACACTACACTACACTACATTACACTACACTGCACTACCTTCCACTACACCTCACTACATTACTCTACACTACACTCCACTACACTACAACGACACCTACGACTACACAACTACACTCCACTACACCCCACTACGCTAAATTACACTAAATTACACTAAATTACACTACTTTACATTCCACTACACTCCACTACACAACATTGAACTACATTACACTGAATGACACTGCACCACAGATAGACAGGTAGACAGATAGACAGACAGACAGACAGACAGATAGATAGATAGATAGACAGATAGACAGGTAGACAGCTAGACAGATAGACAGATGAGAGAGAGAGAGAGAGAGATAGATAGATAGATAGATAGAAAGATAGGTATGTAGATAGATCGATAGATACATAGGTAGATAGATAGGTAGGTAGGTGGGTAGGTAGGTAGATAGTCAGAGAAAGAGAGAGAAATAGTGAGAGAGATCAATCACCTTGCGCTCCATCAGGATTCACTCTGCCATCCCTGATTCACAACAACCAATCTCTCCTATAGGTTTCCTATTTTTGAATATTTAAGGGCTGCCGCCCCTGCCGCCGACCCCGGAAGTAACTCGTGGTGCCAGCTAGCAAGAGAAAAAGTGAGAAATATGTAAGGCAAGGAAGCTACGGCATTGTACACGTCCTCCTAAAAGATGCAATACCATTGAGTAGAACTCTCCACACTTCCTCTTTCAAGTGCCCCAACAACAGAAAGTGTTGTGTCCTTGTAGGCAGCGAGGCATGTTTAAGACTCTCTAAGTGTCATTCTGGTCTGATTTGGACGTGTTGCGAGTGTCATCCAATGGCAATGATAAGAATCTCACCTTGCTCATTTGGTCCAGTGTACATCGATCGATTGGAACAAAATACAGCAAATCTCCGGAGAGGAATTTAGCGGCTGTTTCGGCCGTGCTTGCTGTGCAATTTCTGGTCCGAAAGTGTTTTTATTGACGCTGGCAGTGGGTCCCCCGCGCGGAAGCTCAGACTAGAAAAGTTGGTGACCGGGTAATCAAAAGATGGTAAAGTGGTAGCTTCAGTGGTAACCTTGGTAACCTCGATAAGAAGTATAAGTATGTGTACTGTATAGTGTAACATCAGATGCATCAAGACCTTTGTGCTTGCAGTGCTCGATCATAGAAATTGTCTGTTTGCCTCAAAGTGGGTCTCGTTTGGCAATGATGTTGAGACAGGTTGAGAAATGTTGAGACGATGGTTTGTGGTAAGACTTGTCTTTCAAATTGCTCGTTGGCTGCGCCTCTGTGTCTTGTTGGTTCGCGGATCTCGCATGTGACAGATTGCCATTGCTTACACTTATGTGGTCACATCGTGTGCAAACTCGTTTTGAGGTGCAGCGCAGAACGGCATGACCAACACAGATCGAACGGGCGGGTCAGACGAGGACAGCCGGAGGTATTGATTTGACAAACTTGTTGCAGAGTCAAGTTGCAACAGCCAGAGGTTCAGAGGACCTCCCTTGGAACATACATAGATAGATAGATAGATAGATAGATAGAGAGATAGAGAGATAGATAGAGAGATAGAGAGATAGATAGATAGATAGATAGAGAGATAGAGAGATAGAGAGAGAGATAGAGAGATAGAGAGATAGATAGATAGATAGATAGATAGATAGATAGATAGGTAGGTAGATGAAAATCCCCCATTTCTCCATGATCCGACTAGAAGTCTCCATTTTGATTGGGGATTAGCCAGCCATCTGTGATTTCGTGATGCCCACTAAAAATCACTGGTATGGCTGGGAGAAGGTATCCCTGACAGTTTTTATTGTGTAATTCCGAAGGTCTTGCAGGTTAGTTCAACTCTGCCCCCTGTCGACTGTAAACCTAATCTTCCCAAAGCAGCTGTCGCCCACGTTTTTTCGCTGGGTGCAGGTATGAAGTGTAGATATTGGCCAGCTCTTGTACGAGTTGAAACCTCAGCAGTGACTAGTTGACTCTGAGTTGCTTCATGATATAATTCTTGGAAGAAGAGAGAATTAAAAGACACATCCGAGTAAAATAGTGATAAGTTCCGTTTCCATCTTTTTTGCAATTTGTGTTGGCAAGTATCATAATCCAACTGCAGAGAGTGGTGAAAGTCTTGTCTTGAAGCACGATCCATGGCTGTTTAGAAAGTATAGAATTGAGAGCATCAAATGCAGATCTCATGTATAAATGTCAGCTTGTGATATCCAGCTTGAGTACAGATAGATAGATAGATAGATAGATACATAGACGTGTCTAGTGCAAGTGCATTTGGCTCTAGTGTTGTTTTCAGAGTGGCGTGGATTGTATGGCGTCCGTCGGGTATACTGTGCATTTAACGGCACCACGATGCTTGGAAAGTGGTGCAGCGCATCGTGAAGCTGCTGAGATGGTACGAGAGGTACTCAGCGCAGGGACGGACGTTGCTTGGTGGGAATAGAAGTTTAATGAAGTTTATGATGTTTGATGTTAAGGGTTAACAGTTAATGCTGGTGACAGTCCGGCTGTAAAAGAGACGTCTGTGAACGGTTTTTGTGGTGCTGAGAATCAACAGGGGGCAGGAAATTGGATCTGCTTGTAAGGAGTGCATCATCAAGATCCGTGCTCGCTCCCGGCGATTAGTCTATGTGGTTTCAGTGCAGGCGAGCACGGTCCTAGAAGAGGAATTGGGTCGCTTGGGCGAAGTCAAGAAGCTCGACAGTGAAGATCAGAAGGAACAGGTTGCTTGACAGACAGTAGCAAGGGTAGAACAATTTTGTGAGGTGGTTTCAAGTAGTTTTCAGTGTGTTTGGATTTTGACAGGTTAGAACAATTACTTTGTGCTAGGTGGCTCACGACGCAGAGTTCAAGAAGGCAAAGGAAGGACAGATGTCGAAGGCTGCGAAGATGACAGAAGCACATGGCCAGATGCTGAATACGCTATTGCAGATGCGGGGCAGTGGTGTCTTGTTTGCATCAAGAAAGGTTTTTGAGAGTGAGTTTTGCCTTGGCGATTACAGTTTGCATTTCTAGTGATGTGCTTTTGTCGGGAAAGTAGACACCAGATTCGATTGCAGGGCAAACCTTGGAAGGGGCTGCTGCCTCAGCTGCCACGAGCCGCGACCGCACCGAACTACCTCCAACTGTGCCCGACCAACGAGAAGGTGCAGCCAATGATAATGATAAGAAATTGCTAGGAAAGCCGATTGATGAAGCAGGTGCGGCCAAGTCAACAAAGACTCATGCAGAGCGAAAGCACTGCGACCCAAAAAAAGTAGGCGTGGCTGCAGCGAAAAAAACTGCACCGAAGGTCGCAAAGAAACCAAAGCAAGTAAGCACACAGCGGGGAAAGCACCAGTTCCATTCCAGTGCGGCCAGGAAGGTAGACGTGGCAGTGCCTCTGCGCCGGGTGCGCCGAAAAACATCACCAGGCTCCTTGAAGGAAGGCGCAATGTCAGGGGGCATGGCAGCAGAAGACATGGGAACGAAACCAACCGAGGACGATGATGGCGATATCTATCTTTTGCGGCTGTGGAAGCCTTCTCAGGGGAATCAAGATCCACGTGCAGTTTATGATGCAGTAAGACAGGAGGTAGCTACGCTGCTATCCGACAAGCCCACCTTGCCGGAACACTGTTGGAGAGCAGTCAATCCGCTGAAAGCATATGACTTACCTGATTTTCATTGTGCTTTTCGTACCTGCAGGTACGAGTGTCTAACGCAAAAGGAGCTGGCAGAACACATCACCAACCAGCACGCAGACGCCTTACAGAGTTTATCGACGCATTGGCGACCGCAAGTCTCTGAACCGAAAGCAACCCTGCAAGCGTATCACGAGATCTTAACCTGGCGCTGTCAACAACTGGCACCCATTGCCAATTGCTCTATTGACCGGCGATGCTTACGCAGACTGCGGCTGAACTTGCGCGGCAAACAAGTCGGTGCCGCAATTTGTTTTATTTGTGCCCGTAGGTACCCTTTCGTGCAAGATTTCCCAAATCAAGAAATTAGGTGGCAGCGCGCTTTTGACCAAGACACAGGGCAGTTTTTTGGGCAAAGTGCAGAAGATCTTGAAAAAATGCTAGGGTTCCACACGTACCATGCCCGTTATGTCTCTACCCTCCCGGCCGACACACAGATGAATTTGCAACCAGAACTGGAACAGTGGACGTGCAACATGTCTTGCCCTTCCTACACGATTCGTGTGGTTGCATGTCCCGAAGACAAAACTTGTTATAGGCGTTGTTCCCGGGAGTCTGTGTGCACGTGCTGTGAAGTTCCAATTTGTTTCTCTTGTTGGAAGTATGTGTATCGACAGAGGAGCAAACCACCAGCAGCATTAAGCAACGATATGCTCCTCGGACATCCACCGCGGGAGATCTATGCCGAAGAGTGCACCGTCTTAGAACTATTGTGTGCAAGTCCTTGCCTGACTGCTCTGACCTGTTTTAGCATTGAATGGCGTTACTTGCAAGATCGGAGTTTAGCTCAAGATGCATTTATGAATCGGCACCGCCTATGCGCTAAAGGCAATGCGACGACGTTTCCGTTGCCATGGGAAGACCTGCTGTCCGAATTCCACCGTTTAGACAACAACCTTGCATCAAACACGACTGCCTGCTTACCGCACGTAGGCAAAGCATTAAGTGACAAAATCGCTGTCATAATAAAAATAGGAGACAAGAAAGACAAAGCAGCGATGCGTCAACACATCATTCACCAAGCAATTGTGCGTCGTCGTGTCGTTGTGAGATTAATCGCAACAATGGTTGCGCGAAGCCACCCTGCTTATAAAGGAATAGATATGACACTCGTGGAAGCACGGGCGGAAATGCTACCAGAAAATGACGTTCCCGCCGAAATCATTGCCTTATTGGACAACGATGGGAGTCTGAATCATGTCTTGCGGCAAAAAGCAGCTACGCCCGTCAATGACCAAATGTCTGAAGAGCAAGCTAGTTGTGAGTTCGGACGTTTGCTGAAACCGAACGCTGTCGTTCTAGAGAAAACAACTGCTGGATGTCACGATCTAAATGCGCAACACGTGTCTGCACTGGAAGAAATCGTGACCCGCAGTCTACCAGCGTCCGCGCAGCCGCTTCCAGAAGTGACACTGTATACAGGCACCAAACTTTTGGATCAGTTTCAGCCGCTTTACTTTGCTTTAGCTTTTCCCTTTGTCTTCCCCTATGGCATTGGTTTGCCTGATGTGCCCCAGTGGAGCCAACGGAAACGGCTTCGACGTCACCCGGACGATCCGCACGTCGAGCTAAATACATGGGTCAAAGTCATGGCGCGACGCATCGAGGCGCAAGTCAGTCGTGATTGGGTTTGTGGCTTTACGTCGTGGAACCTGCTTTTTCGATCAGCCTTGAATCTGTCCCGGACAACCGATGCATACTCGCGCAGTTTTTACGATGAAGAGACGCAAGAATGGGTGCAGCCAACTGGAAAGCATGTGGAGCAAGCAGCACAACAGCTGTTGGTAGCTCTGAAGGGATCTTATATAGATGTTACAGGTCAACCGCGTCCAGTCAAAGGAGATGTTTCCAAACTCAAATATGTGCAAGGCCTGAAACCGATGGCGCGGAAATTGCTCACGAACATGCGACACACAGCGCAAGGGTTACCAGGGACCCAAGAAGCGCGAAAAAGAATGCGATTCGAAATCCAGGCGATGCGAATTCGGTATGGAGTACCATTGTTTGTCACCTATACGCCAGATGAAGCACATCAGCTGCTCTTTGTTCGCATGACACGCGTTCAAGCATCTGATCCGGTACGCGCTGCATCTGTCGCGCAAGATTTCCCAGCCGGCGACATGTTTTTCCCTGACCTCGGCAAAACAAGTGCGGGGACACCTGGGCCATTTGAATATGAATTCACGTTACCAATGTCTTGGGCAGAGCGTCGGGAAGTTCTAGCAAGGGATCCTCTAGCTGCAGTGGATGGTTTTCGCGCGCTCACACATTTAATGTTGAAGCACCTTTTTGGTGTGCGTATTTGTCCGTTTTGTCCTGATTGCAATCGCTTCCCTGGATTAGAGCCGTGTCAAGACCTACGCGGAAGCAATGCAGAGACAAGCGGCGGAATTTTTGGGCGCGTAGATGCAGTCTACATTTCCTTAGAGGCGCAAAAGAGCACAGGTGGCCAGCACGGGCACATGCAAGTTTTCGTTCAATGCCTACACCAGCATACCTCATTGGCAGACATTTTTAAATTGTCAGCTTCACGCCTGGACGCTTTGCGTCGCGAATACGAAGCATACAACGCCCACGTGTGCCACGCAAGCTATGCGGGTCAGTCGTCCGCTGGTATGGAGGCGCGAATTGTGGATGCTGAAGCGTCGTGGCCGTCGCATGAGCATGATACTACTATGACCGCGTTGCCCGACTATGTTTTGCGTCGTGCTGCGGCAGCAGACGATCTAGAAGCAGAGGCGACCGAATGGCAAAAACAGTACTTAGAAAACGACGTCGTCCAATTGCAGCTTCTAAAGCAGCATCACTACCATCCATACAATGAAGTGACGCAAGCACGCGTTCCACTAGCAGGCTGCCAAAAAAGCGATCGGCCCGGATTGTGCAAGAGCGATTTTCCTCGCACCCAGTGGCTCTGCTCCGAAACAACCGTGTTATGCCCCTGCAAACTACAGTTGCATGGTATGCCTGTGGGCGGAAGGAAAAATCGCTTAGGAGCTTTGCATGGTCCTTGCGGCCACGAGTGGTTGAATGGTTGTGCGCCAGCAATGTTAGCTGGATTGCGCGGTGTCAATTGCGATGTCCAAGTCCCATATCGACTACCCTACGCATGTCCAACCTGCGGAGACACCCTTACGACGCAAGAACGTCACGAGATTTCACGTGCGGCGCAAAGGGCGCAAGATGCACAGACAGGGTATTGTGCCGATTATTGCTCCAAAAGTCAGCCTATGGGACACGGAGAAATCAAGGAATTTCAGAAAGGACATGAACAGTTGTATGCGCAACACGGTTGGAAATGTTTAGACGATGTGGGTAAGCGACATGCAAATCGATTTCTGAGTGATGCATACCTAAAAGGTGTAGTGCGTGGGCAAGTAGAATGCTGTAACTTGCGCGCGCATCACCGCGAACATGCAGTAGTTGCAGCTGAGCGCATTGCCACAACAACGTTTGAAAGTTTCCCTGGAGCTGCATTCGCCGAGTTCGTGGCTATGTATCACAGTGAAGCAGCGAGCGCGTCAGCAACCAAGCGCACCACTACAAAGTGGACACGCCGACAGGCCTCTGGCGTCCGACATCTCGGTGCCGTCGACATCGTGCAAGTTTACGGTCACCGACCTGCTGCATCCGAAGTGTGGTGGTTGTCGCCGTACGAATTTGTTGCCGAATGGGCAGTCACGCTTGCCCGTGTGCCAACGACACAACGTGAATGGAATCACGAAGAGAAGTCAAGCTGGGATGTCACGTTGACACCAGCGGGTATTCAAGAAATGCAGCGACAAACGGACCCAGATAAGAAAATACAGTTGCAACCGGAACGCGATTACCAGCTGACAGTGCCATGGACACCCAATCGCATTGGTTTACAAGAGACCACCGCAACCAAACAGCTGCGACATCGTTGCTATCTCCAACGGCGTATTCGCCCATGTTGCCCGCACTTTGAGAATTCGCCCGTTCCTCTGCAGAAAGAAAGCCCACGAGAGGCCAACGCAAGATTGACGATAACCTATTTTCGAGCATGGACATTGCAAGCATCTATGGCGTCGGGAAACGTCCCATTTGTCGGTCGTTTGAAAGCGGCTGAAGCAACTTGGGTTGATGCATTGCGCATGTGGTTGACGCATCTCCCATGCGAAGAGACAAAACGGTACGTCGGTAACTTTCTTTCCGTGTATCGCGTACGCCCGAGCGGCGCAGAAGACGCAAATAGTGATGACAGTGGCGTGGATGAGCCATTGCTCGTCACTCCGACAACACTTCCCACCGCACTACAAACATCTTTTCGAAGAACGGGACAACAACGAGCGTCGCGCACCACGGACCTGCCAAAAGATGCCGACACCAGACTTCTTGCAAGTTACGAAGAAGCTGCGGCACGAGCGGTAACGACGTGGCAGCACTATTCCCGCTGCGTAGCGAATGACACCACAAGTAATCCGTTTGCAGCGCACGATCCGAAAGCGATTCGAAGAGGGTTGAAGGCTTTAGAGGGCAAACGCAACAATGCGAACGTAAAAATGACCCAGGACTCGCGGCCGAGCGTGTGTGAAATCGAAGCACGAGAGACAAGAGAGAAAGTCGACCAATTTTGCCAAGAGTTACGTCAGACAAAGCAATGCAACCCAGAGCAGCTATCCTTCATTGAAACCGTTTGTGCCCGGGTCAAGCACGAAGCAGCCACGGGGCAAGATCGCGGCGGGGCAGCCGAAACGAACACGGAGGCTCTTCGTTGGGCATTGCACGGCGGGCCGGGCACGGGCAAATCGTACGTGCTGAACATATTGCGGCGGGACTTGTTCGAAAAATGTCTTGGCTGGACGCCAGCCAAAGAATTTCAAGTCGTTGCGTTCCAAGCTGTGAATGCTGAACCCTTGGATGGTGAGACAATCCACAAAGCTCTCGGGCTGTCGTGGCACGGCAACGATCACAACGTGGCTGGGCAACGGATTCTGGACTTGGCACGCCAAGCCGTGCAGTGGCGCTGGCTTCTTCTCGACGAAATCAGCATGGTGAGTGCTGAGATGTTAGCGCGGCTCGAAGCCCGCTGTCGCCAACTTGTCTTAAATATATCTGCCACAAAATATGGCCAACGCACCCCTACTTGCGTTGCGCCTTTCGGTGGCCTAAATGTTATTCTGTCTGGCGACCTGTGGCAGCTACCTCCACCACGTGGAACGTTTCTCGGGCAAATTCCATGGCACCTTGTGACAGGCGTTCCATGTAAGAAGTTGCCACTAAGCTTGCAAGGCCAGCAGCTCGTATGGACTTCTAGAGCGCAAGGTGGCCTACAAGGAGTTACGGAACTAACACGGTGCGAACGAACGCAAGATGTCTGGTTACAGCAGCTGCAAGCCGAACTTCGCGTCGGACGCTTATCCGAAGACAACCATGCATTCCTACATGGCCGCCCCACAAGAGTTCCGGGAAGCTGGTGCGCAACAACTCAACAGCCTACCTGCGGAGAAAATATATGCCATCGCTTGTACAAGAACGGTTCCACACCGGCAGCAATTCTCAAATACGAATGTGCAGGCTGCCGCGCCGAACGAGAAAGTAAGCGTTTGGTTGCGGTGGCTCCAGACGATCCTCGGTTTGCCGAGGGTTTCAGCTTGGCCCGAGGAATTTTCCAGACGAACGGGGTGAAGTGCCACGTAAACAAACTTCGCGCGGAACAATGGGCGCGACAGCGTGGGCAGGTCATCTACTATGCAGTGGCTACGGACAAAGTCTCATCACGAGCATTACACGAGAAGCCCGACATCGCCCACGACAAGCTCACGTGGCTGCAGCGCAGCGACGCCGACTGCGGTAACCGGTACGGCGTCCTTCCGCTGTGCATTGGTATGCCAGTGCAAGCGCGAGAACATCTCTACCGAAAAGAGTTCAAGATTTTGAAAGGATGCCATGGAACAGTCTGCGGGTGGTCTCGCGTCGAAACAGAAACAGCATCGGCAGACGGAACAGTAATTTGGAACAAACTTCCCGAGTATATCTTTGTGCGTTTTGAAACGCGCACACGGTGGACTATCCCAGGCATCGATCAAGAGAACGTCTTTCCAGTCAGCGTGCAAAGCGGACTGTGGTTTTTGGACGCG
Source organism: Cladocopium goreaui (assembly GCA_947184155.2). Classification (NCBI taxonomy): domain Eukaryota; class Dinophyceae; order Suessiales; family Symbiodiniaceae; genus Cladocopium; species Cladocopium goreaui. Next base: position 63,284 of record CAMXCT020002061.1, read on the forward strand.
GGCCGCGCTAACCCACAATTGAAAGTGACGCGTTATCAATTTCCCATCGCGCCCGACTTCGCTGACACGTTCTACGGCGCGCAAGGCAGCACAATAGAGCCGGGCGTGATCGTGGACATGATCGGTGCAGACCCAATAGCGGCTTACATTGGGATGACGCGCTGCCGCACACGGCAGAAGATCTTGATCTACCGACCGTTCCCGCTGGCCCCTTTTCAAGAGGGCCTTCCGCTCGGACGGCAACTTCTTCTTGACGTGTGGAAGCAGGAGCCGGTGGACTGGGACGCGTTGCGCAAGAAGTACTTAGATGAAAGGCCATGCCAAGAGTGTGGGGAGATGAAACGTAAAGACGCCTTCACTAAAGCACAGTGGAAACAGGAAACCTACCGCGTCTGCAAAGAATGCACCGCGCGGAAGCGCGAGGCAGGCACACCCTACCGCTGCACACAGTGCGGCCTCTGGCACGCTGCATGCCACTTTGCAAGCAAGCATCAGAACCCTCGGTGGAGCATGTATCGAGTGTGCTCGTCGTGCGATGCGAAGAAACAATGTGGTGTCTGCCAAACAAAGAAAACCAAAGAGTATTTTAGCGCCGCGGCGTGGAAAGCCAGCAAGCTTGAGCGAAGAGTGTGCTTACAATGCCAAACAAAGACGCGGGGTCATTGGACATGCGCCCAATGTCAGAAACGCCTGCCAACGCAACAGTTTTCAACCTTTTCCTCAAAGCGCCCTTCCAGTCAAGATGGCACTCAGACATGCAATGCCTGTTGCACGGTGCTGACACAGGCTGCTGTGCGCAAGCGTGCTGCCATATCCAGCACGTTGCGGCTCGAACCGCTCCGCAAAAGGCTGCGTCAAACTCAGATTTTGCGCGCCACCTGGGAAGCAATCGCGTTGCACCGACAAAAACATCATCCACCTGTGACTAGTGCACAGCATCACGTCGCCCCAGCCGAGGATGTCACAACAAAAGCCGAAGTGCCACAGCAACAGAAAAGTAATAGCCCAATGCAACAGTTGTATGCATACCAGTGTCCATATTGCCAGCGGCAAGTGACCAGCCATGTTGCAACAGGTCAAGTTGAAGCACCGGGACAACACTGTGGGACACGTTTTCGCGTGCACGATGGAGAAGTGAGTCGCCGCTTTTTCCATAGTTGCCCTACATGCAAACAAAAAGTGCCAAGCAGTAAGCCCCTAGGACAAATAAGGGTATCGCATAAAAAACCAAATGGGAAAAAATGCCCCACAGAATCATGGCAAGTAAAAAAGCCTTAAGCTCTTACAAGGTCTTACACCACTCGAAAGACTGAAACGCCATCTACTTTCGCACCGAACGCGCTGCAAAAGCGACCGGGAAAAGTGCCTAACGTTGCTTCTGAAACCCTAGAAAAAAAAGATCTTTTGCCTGCCTTTGTGATAACCGTCCTGTCGCGTCCTGTCGCTTTGACGTCACCTGCAACAACTCGACTCATGGCCACCACTCGAAATGCTGAAACGCCACTTAATTTCGTGCCCAAAATGCCTAACGTTGCTTCTGAAACCCTAGAAAAAAAATTGCCTGCCTTTGTGATGATCGTCCCTTTGTGATAACCGTCCTGTCGCGTCCTGTCGCTTTGACGTCAGCTGCAACAGCGCGACTCATGGACACCACTCGAAACCCTGAAACGCCACCTAATTTCGTGCCCAAAACGCTCCAAAAGTGACCGGGAAAAGTGCCTAACGTTGTTTCTGAAACCCTAGAAAAACAGAACTTTTGCCTGCCTTTGTGATAACCGTCTTGTCGCGTCCTGTCGCTTTGACGTCAGCTAGCTGCAACAGCTCGACTCATGGACACCACTCGAAACGCTGAAGCGCCATCTTATTTCGTGCCCACAACGCTCCAAAAGTGACCGGGAAAAGTGTCAACGTTACTTCTGAAACCCTAGACGTCAGCTAGCTGCAACAGCTCGACTTATGGCCACCACTCGAAACGCTGAAACGCCACCTAATTTCGTGCCCAAAACGCGCCAAAATCGAGCCCAAAAAGTGTCTAACGTCCCTTCTGAAACCCTAGAGAAACAAGAGTTTTGGACAAGGTTTTATAGTTTTCGACCAATGCCCAAAATGCTCCAAAAGTGACCGGGAAAAGTGCCTAACGTTGCTTCTGAAACCCTAGAAAAAAAGATCTTTTGCCTGCCTGTGTGATAACCGTCCTGTCGCGTCCTGTTGCTTTGACGTCAGCTGCAACAGCTCGACTCATGGCCACCACTCGAAACGCTGAAACGCCACCTAATTTCGTGCCCAAAACGCTCCAAAAGCGAGCCTAAAAAGTACCTAACGTCCCTTCTAAAACCCTAGAAAAACAATAGTTTTGGACAAGGTTTTATACTTTTCGACCACTTTTTATATCACTGTTTGTACAATAAGACATAGAACCCTCCTGTTGCTGCTGCTGCTCTTCCTCCCGAGGCTGAAAACGCACCCTCGATGACGGGGAAACGCAGTGGCCCTGAAGGACGGAACAGCGCCAAAATCGAGCCCAAAAAGTGCGGAACGTCCCTTCTGAAACAGGGAACCATAGGAAAAAAATATCTTTTGCCTGCCTTTGTGATAACCGTCCTGTCGCGTCCTGTCGCTTGGACGTCAGCTGCAACAGTTCGACTCATGGCCAGCACTCGAAACGCTGAAACGCCACCTAATTTCGTGCCCAAAACGCGCCAAAATCGAGCCCAAAAAGTGCCTAACGTCCCTTCTGAAACCCGAGAAAAACAATATAGTTTTGGACAAAGTTTCATAAAAACAACATAGTTTTGGACAAGGTTTTATATAGTTTTCGACCAATTTTTATACCACTGTTTGTACAATGAGACATAGAACCCCCCTCCTGTTGCTCCTGTTGCTGCTGCTGCTCATGGCCACCACTCGACACGCTGAAACGCCACCTAATTTCGTGCCCAAAACGCTCCAAAATCGAGCCCAAAAAGTGCCTACTAACGTCCCTTCTGAAACCCTAGAAAAAAAAGAACTTTGGCCTGCCTTTGTGATAACCGTCTTGTCGCGTCCTGTCGCTTTCAGTTCGACTCATGGCCACCACTCGAAACGCTGAAACGCCACCTAATTTCGTGCCCAAAACGCGCCAAAATCGAACCCAAAAAGTGCCGAACGTCCCTTCTGAAACCCTAGAAAAAAAGAACTTTTGCCTGCCTTTGTGATAACCGTCTTGTCGCGTCCTGTCGCTTTCAGCTCGACTCATGGCCACCACTCGAAACGCTGAAACGCCACCTAATTTCGTGCCCAAAACGCGCCAAAATCGAGCCCAAAAACTGCCTAACGTCCCTTCTGAAAGCCTAGAAAAACAATATAGTTTTTACCACTGTTTGTGCAATGAGACATAGAACCCTCCTGTTGCTCCTGTTGCTGCTGCTGCTGCTCATGGCCACCACTCGAAACGCTGAAACGCCACCTAATTTCGTGCCCAAAACGCTCCAAAATCGAGCCCAAAAAGTGCCTAACGTCCCTTCTGAAACCATAGAAAAAAAAGAACTTTTGCCTGCCTTTGTGATAACCGTCTTGTCGCGTCCTGTCGCTTTCAGCTCAACTCATGGCCACCACTCGAAACGCTGAAACGCCACCTAATTTCGTGCCCAAAACGCGCCAAAATCGAGCCCAAAAACTGCCTAACGTCCCTTCTGAAACCCTAGAAAAACAATATAGTTTTGGACAAGGTTTTATAGTTTTCGACCAATGTTTATACCACTGTTTGTGCAATGAGACATAGAACCCCCCTCCTGTTGCTCCTGTTGCTGCTGCTGCTCATGGCCACCACTCGAAACGCTGAAACGCCACCTAATTTCGTGCCCAAAACGCGCCAAAATCGAGCCCAAAAAGTGCCTAACGTCCCTTCTGAAACCCTAGAAAAAAAAGAACTTTTGCCTGCCTTTGTGATAACCGTCTTGTCGCGTCCTGTCGCTTTCAGCTCGACTCATGGCCACCACTCGAAACGCTGAAACGCCACCTAATTTCGTGCCCAAAACGCGCCAAAATCGAGCCCAAAAACTGCCTAACGTCCCTTCTGAAAGCCTAGAAAAACAATATAGTTTTGGACAAGGTTTTATAGTTTTCGACCAATGTTTATACCACGTGTCCTGTCGCTTTCAGCTCGACTCATGGCCGCCACTCGAAACGCTGAAACGCCACCTAATTTCGTGCCCAAAACGCGCCAAAATCGAGCCCAAAAACTGCCTAACGTCCCTTCTGAAACCCTAGAAAAACAATATAGTTTTGGACAAGGTTTTATAGTTTTCGACCAATGTTTATACCACTGTTTGTGCAATGAGACATAGAACCCCCCTCCTGTTGCTCCTGTTGCTGCTGCTGCTCATGGCCACCACTCGAAACGCTGAAACGCCACCTAATTTCGTGCCCAAAACGCGCCAAAATCGAACCCAAAAAGTGCCTAACGTCCCTTCTGAAACCCTAGAAAAAAAAGAACCTTTGCCTGCCTTTGTGATAACCGTCTTGTCGCGTCCTGTCGCTTTCAGCTCGACTCATGGCCACCACTCGAAACGCTGAAACGCCACCTAATTTCGTGCCCAAAACGCGCCAAAATCGAGCCCAAAAACTGCCTAACGCCCCTTCTGAAAGCCTAGAAAAACAATATAGTTTTGGACAAGGTTTTATAGTTTTCGACCAATGTTTATACCACTGTTTGTGCAATGAGACATAGAACCCCCCTCCTGTTGCTCCTGTTGCTGCTGCTGCTCATGGCCACCACTCGAAACGCTGAAACGCCACCTAATTTCGTGCCCAAAACGCTCCAAAATCGAGCCCAAAAAGTGCCTAACGTCCCTTCTGAAATCCTAGAAAAAAAAGAACTGCCTTTGTGATGATAACCGTCTTGTCAAACACCTTCTATTTCCTCCTGCTGCTGCTGCTGCTGCTCCTGCTCCTGTGACTCCTTCTGTTCAAAAGGCACCTGCCGGATGGGAAAACACCATGGCAGGAGTAGTAGTAGTAGTAGTAGTAGTAGTAGTAGTAGTAGTAGTAGTAGGAGTAGGAGTAGGAGTAGTAGTAGTAGTAGGAGTAGTAGTAGTAGTAGTAGCAGGGCTCTGAAGGGCGAGCGCGTGCCAGAACCACGCCAAAAAAGTCCCTAACGTGTCGTCTGAAATCCTAGAAAAATCTAGATTTTTTGGTGCGCTGCTGGCTACTGGCCGCTGGCTGCTACTGGCACTGGCTGCTACTGGCACTGGCTGCTAACAGCAAAACACCACCTAATTTCGTGCCCAAAGCGCAACACATGAACCCCAAAAAAAAAAGCGGGCGGGAAGGGCAACCCAAGGAGCCCCACGTACTTCGAGGAGACTCCGGGAAGGACCCCCCACCGGTGAAACAAAAACCCCGGAGTCAAGGAATCGAGGTACGTGACCGGTGGGAGGGGGACCCAAGAGAGTCCCCCGGCAAAGGGTCATGGTTATTGTTGTTCGTTGTTGTTTCTTGTTCTTTGTCGTTGGCTACTGGCTATGCTGCTGGCTACTGGCCGCTGGCTGCTACTGGCGCTGGCTGCTATAGCTACTGGCTATGTGCACCTTTTGCATGCTCTTGCCTAACGTGTCGTCTGACACCCTAGAAAAACACAATTTTTCGATAGATTCTGTTGCTGGCGGCTGCTAGCAGTAAAACAGGTTCGGAAAAATCACCTCCCGGGGGAGAAAACACCAGGGCTCTGAAGGACGAGCGAGTGCCAGAACCACGCCAAAAAAGTCCCTAACGTGTCGTCTGAAATCCTGGAAAAATCTAGATTTTTTGGTACGCTGCTGGCTACTGGCCGCTGGCTGCTACTGGCGCTGGCTGCTAGCTACTGGCTATGTGCACCTTTTGCGTGCTCTTGCCTAACGTGTCGTCTGACACCCTAGAAAAATACAATTTTTCGATAGATTCTGTTGCTGGCGGCTGCTAGCAGTAAAACAGGTTCGCAAAAATCACCTCCCGGGGAGGAAAACACCAGGGCTCTGAAGGACGACGATCTGCTGCTGCAAAACGTGGCTGGGCATCTTCGAACGGCCGACTAGGTTAAAAGATGTCGTGCTTGCATAGCTTCTCTTTTGATGGAAACAGAGGTGCTGTCGCTGAAGAAGGGGACCCTCTCTGACGGCGGATGGATGATACGAACTAAATTACGAGCACGAGGGATGGGGGAGCTATGACACAAGGTTAGGCACCGCATTAATACAATATATGAAAGTAGTGCCAGAACCACGCCACAAAAGTCCCTAACGTGTCGTCTGAAATCCTGGAAAAATCTAGATTTTTTGGTACGCTGCTGACTACTGGCCGCTGGCTGCTACTGGCGCTGGCTGCTAACAGCAAAACACCACCTAATTTCGTGCCCAAAACGTAACACATGAACCCAAAAAAAAAGCGGGCGGGAAGGGCAACCCAAGGAGCCCCACGTACTTCAAGGAGACTCCGGGAAGGACCCCCCACCGGTGAAACAAAAACCCCGGAGTCAAGGAATCGAGGTACGTGACCGGTGGGAAGGGCACCCAAGAGAGTCCCCCGGCAAAGGGTCATGGTTATTGTTGTTCGTTGTTGTTTCTTGTTCTTTGTTGTTCGCTACTGGCTATGCTGCTGGCTACTGGCCGCTGGCTGCTACTGGCGCTGGCTGCTATAGCTACTGGCTATGTGCACCTTTTGCGTGCTCTTGTTGCTGTTGTTGTTGTTGTTGCTGTTGCTGTTGCTGTTGCTGTTGCTGTTGCTGTTGTTGTTCTTGTTGTTGTTGTTGTTGTTGTTGGCTGCTGCTGCGGCTGCTGCTGCTGCGGCTGCTGCTGCTGTTGCTGCTACTGCTGTTGCTCCCACTGCACAAATGCTGTTGCTCTTGCTATTGCTGTTGCTCTTGCTCTTCCTGTTGCTATTGCTGTTGTTGTTGTTCTTGTTGTTGTTGTTGTTGTTGTTGTTGGCTGCTGCTGCGGCTGCTGCTGCTGCGGCTCCTGCTGCTGCGGCTGCTGCTGCTGCTGTTACTGCTACTGCTGTTGCTACCACTGCACAAATGCTTTTACTCTTGCTGTTGCTCTTGCTGTTGCTCTTGCTGTTACTCTTGCTGTTGCTCTTGCTGTTCCTGTTGTTGTTGTTGTTGTTGTTGTTGCCCGACGGGGAAAACATCATGACTCTGACGGACGACATAGGCAGGAAATCTAGCTGTCCTAAGGGACAACATCCTTTTCCCTGGCGCCATCCCCCGTGGCTGGCCGGGGTCGGCGGATTTTTGAAACTTCCGCCACCGCCTTGTGCGGTACTACTGGTATTTAATAAAGTATTAGGGTGCGAAGCTTCCCCCTAATACATCCTATTTTTCTAAAAAAAACTTTTTTCTACTTCAAAATGGATTAATGTCCTCTTTAAAACCTAATTAAAATATTACCAAAAATTGGATTTCGCAGGTTCCCCTAATATCAAATTAAAAACCTTAATAGGAAAACAACAAAATGAATTTGAAAGGACGGACCCTAATAAAAAACACCTCGGTGTTGACTAGTTTTTTAAAGGGGGTGAAACCCTCAAATGGAACCTTCATTTTGAAATTGTTTTTTTAAAGGGGACCAATTAAAAGTCAAATTGTCCAACTTCAAATTTCCCAAATTTTCGAACGGACCTGAGTTTTTAATAGGCGGCGGCGGAAGGGATTAATGAGATGAAGATCTCCCTCAGTAAGATGAGGCCTAAGGTCAATAAGGACCATATGGGACAAGGGAGACCACCACCATCCACCACCCACGTGGTCCTTATCAAACTTTTTACCCTGACCTTGGCGGGGGAAACTGGTTGGATTGGTTGGGCATTTGGATTTTCATCCCAGATAGGGAGTGGGAACGACGATGAATTCTATGGCAACCTGTGGCATCCCATGACCTTTGCCTCGATGACCGTAACTTCTTTTTGGCTCGCTGGCACTGGGGAAATTGAAGATGTCCGGCTGAAAAACCTGCGGAGATTTCATGAGATTTACATAGTCTCACGACTCTGACAGAGCGTTGAGGTTTGCGTTAAACGCCAGTTTTTGCCAAGATGGTGCATTCTAGTGAGCTAAGTCATGGTGACACTTGAAATTTACGGATGTGGACACTTCAGCCAATGACGATGGGGAGTTAGCACGGCCCTGCTCTTTACCTTGTTGTCCATGTTAAGGGGATGGGGTGTCTTGCTTCATTCCCTAAGGACAACCTGTAGCTGTGGTTCGCGACGTGCCTCAGCCTGGGAGGTGGCGAAGGGCTCCTTCTTTAAAGCTTTGTCCAGGGTTGCATTGATGTGGGAGATTCGTTCCACCTATCTCAAATATAGTTTCCCTGGTGAATGCAGCTCGAAAGATGCAAGGGCTTTGATCAACGAATGTGACTGCTACTGCTAATGTAATGATAACTGCATTTAAGCCGCAGGAACCATTTCCTCCTTGTTGGTGACTGACCCGCTGGTTTGGCCCGCTTGGCAGGATCAGCGTTGTACAGAGCCCACAACTATCTCCAGGAAGGGCAGGGCTGGTGAATCCTGGTGAGGTTGGATAAGATTGATGCCACAAAGCAAGCGAGTTGAAACCAAAACTGCTACAGCTAGTGAGGAATCAGAAGGAGACAAAAGCGACAAGAACTTCAAGTTGGACACGAAGATGCGAAAAGAATCCTGCCTTTTTTTTTGTGTGGGCCAGAGACAAGATCATTTGATCTAATTTTTGGTGCTATAATAATATTGCTTCAGACGTGCTTCGCCCGTTTCGACAATAAACAGCTGTTTACTGGATTTGCGCGAGCAGTTCAAGCATCCAAGCAGTAGCGTTGTGGTGGCCATAGTGATTCAACATGATCCAACGAGCCACGACCATAATCAACGCATAGCAAAGAAATCCGGAATTAAAGACCTATGTGTTCCATCAATTCAATTCCATACCAAATGCAAATACCACGTAGAATATCGTACTGTAATATCGAAAGATCTGACATTTCATGATATTTCATGATACTGGTATTTCCATATACAATTGGATAGAGAATTGACATGCATTAGTTATTCAATATGAATCAGATCTCTGTCTACCCCCAGTCGCAGGTCGAGCCGGTACCCTGATGCTTCTGACAGCTGCTGCAGGCTCTCCCAACGACCATCACCAGAGGCTCGGGTGCTGGGTGAAAACCATGAATTGATGATAAGTTATGCAGACATATGTAGAATTATGCCACATGTATCCATGTAAATCCATGTATAATATATGGTAATCGATCTGATCCCAAGGTCCTTGTAAAGAGTTTATATCGCGAAAGTAACATTTTATTCGTGAAGAATTGCCGTTCCCGGACAAAGGAATTTTGATATTTTTGATCAATTCCCATATAATAATAGTTATATAGTATACTATAATTAATCATACTTATAATCATCCCGTTAAATATGCATCCTCTAGACGTGCTTTGGATCCACTACCACAATATCATGTGTATTCTTCACGCACACAAATATATCTATCTATATATGCATGAATGTATATCTATTTATAATCTATCTATATCTATTTATAATTATATATATATATATGTATATAATTGCATATATAAATATATATATAACATAAATAAGTATACAATTATAAAGAAAATATAGCAAAACCCGCTTTATGCTTCGTTGTGCCATCATGCTGGTGTTGAGGACGATCGATTTTCCTTTGGTGAGCGGCAGATCCCAAAGAGGTCCAGACACGAAGCAGCTGAGTGAGTTAGCTGCGGATATGAGTTTGCTTTAAAGTTTGAGGCCACCCTAGACTTTGACCATTTTAGTCTTAAGCAGCGATCCTGAAACATGCAGTTTGGATGGAGCGTACCGGATATTGACCCAGAGCCATCTGAGGGAAATCATTCATGGCACAATAATTATACTCAATACTGCACCATAGATTTCACCGAGTCAGGCAGCGGTTGCCAAGTGATTCTTCTGTCAGAAAGCTTCTCGGCTTTCAAAGAGATGCCCACACGACAGCTGCAGCTGTTGCAGCGTAGCGAATCCGAAATGGGCGAACTGGCCAACTTGATCGATATACTGTCCATTCTTTTTTATTTGGGAAAGATTTTTGGGAAAGATTGGGGTAATCTCAGATTTTCATGGCAAGAGTATGCAAGATATGCAAGAGTAGTATATGACAGTATGGAGTATGTATATTATCCCGTCAGATGGCTCCAGTTTTGTGAACTGGTTTATAGATGTTTATAGGATTTGCATGGATTTGCATGTCACCTCAACCTGTCATGATCAAAATTTGATACGTTTGATGGTCAGGCGGTCAGGAGATGTCAGGAGTCCGCCCTGTTTTTAGGTCATCTCGAGGCCTGAGTTTGGCGAACCAGGCGGAGCTGCCTGGGCCTGGGAATGCCTGGGATGACCAGTGACTCCATTTGACTCATGTTCAAAAGCTTCGATCTTCAGCGTATTTTGACATATTTCCACTTTTTGTCACATTTTTTCACATAGGCGAGCGAATCAACATTCAAATTATTGTTTTTTTTAAAAATATTGGAAAAGTTGGCATAGCAAACACGTGACGCAGAATGGAGAGGACACAAGGGGTTGAGGTTGAGTCCAGCCATGTCATCCGTGCACTGCGCGCTGCGCTCCAGGGGCACTTCGAGGATGGATTGACAGGACAAAGCAGGCGTGGTCATCCAGTCACCTTTGCTTACTGGGCTTGCGAGATCTTGCGAGCTCTCCTCCAGATATGAGTTTGCTTTAAAGTTTGAGGCCACCCTAGACTTTGACCATTTTAGTCTTAAGCAGCGATCCTGAAACATGCAGCTTGAATGGAGCGTACCGGATTTTGACCTAGAGCCATCTGAGGGAAATCATTCATGGCACAATAATTATACTCAATACTGCACCATAGATTGCACTGAGTCAGGCAGCGTTTGCCAAGTGATTCTTCTGTCAGAAAGCTTCTCGGCTTTCAAAGCGATGCCGACACGACAGCTGCAGCTGTGTGCGAATCCGAAATGGGCGAACTGGCCAACTTGATCGATATGACTGTCCATTCTTATTTGGGAAAGATTTTTGGGAAAGATTGGGGTAATCTCAGATTTTCATGGCAAGAGTATGCAAGATATGCAAGAGTAGTATATGACAGTATGGAGTATGTATATTATCCCGTCAGATGGCTCCAGTTTTGTGAACTGGTTTATAGATGTTTATAGGATTTGCATGGATTTGCATGTCACCTCAACCTGTCATGATCAAAATTTGATACGTTTGATGGTCAGGCGGTCAGGAGATGTCAGGAGTCCGCCCTGTTTTTAGGTCATCTCGAGGCCTGAGTTTGGCGAACCAGGCGGAGCTGCCTGGGCCTGGGAATGCCTGGGATGACCAGTGACTCCATTTGACTCATGTTCAAAAGCTTCGATCTTCAGCGTATTTTGACATATTTCCACTTTTTGTCACATTTTTTCACATAGGCGAGAGAATCAACATTCAAATTATTGGTTTTTTTAAAAAAAATTGGAAAAATTGGCATGGCAAACACGTGACACAGAATGGAGAGGACACAAGGGGTTGAGGTTGAGTCCAGCCATGTCATCCGTGCACTGCGCGCTGCGCTCCAGGGGCACTTCGAGGATGGATTGACAGGACACAGCAGGCGTGGTCATCCTGTCACCTTCGCTTACTGGGCTTGCGAGATCTTGCGAGCTCTCCTCCAGATATGAGTTTGCTTTAAAGTTTGAGGCCACCCTAGACTTTGACCATTTTAGTCTTAAGCAGCGATCCTGAAACATGCAGTTTGAATGGAGCGTACCGGATTTTGACCTAGAGCCATCTGAGGGAAATCATTCATGGCACAATAATTATACTCAATACTGAACCATAGATTGCACCGAGTCAGGCAGCGTTTGCCAAGTGATTCTTCTGTCAGAAAGCTTCTCGGCTTTCAAAGAGATGCCGACACGACAGCTGCAGCTGTTGTAGCGTAGCGAATCCGAAATGGGCGAACTGGCCAACTTGATCGATATGACTGTCCATTCTTATTTGGGAAAGATTTTTGGGGAAGATTGGGGTAATCTCAGATTTTCATGGCAAGAGTATGCAAGATATGCAAGAGTAGTATATGACAGTATGGAGTATGTATATTATCCCGTCAGATGGCTCCAGTTTTGTGAACTGGTTTATAGATGTTTATAGGATTTGCATGGATTTGCATGTCACCTCAACCTGTCATGATCAAAATTTGATACGTTTGATGGTCAGGCGGTCAGGAGATGTCAGGAGTCCGCCCTGTTTTTAGGTCATCTCGAGGCCTGAGTTTGGCGAACCAGGCGGAGCTGCCTGGGCCTGGGAATGCCTGGGATGACCAGTGACTCCATTTGACTCATGTTCAAAAGCTTCGATCTTCAGCGTATTTTGACATATTTCCACTTTTTGTCACATTTTTTCACATAGGCGAGCGAATCAACATTCAAATTATTGGTTTTAAAAAAAACTATTGGAAAAATTGGCATGGCAAACACGTGACACAGAATGGAGAGGACACAAGGGGTTGAGGTTGAGTCCAGCCATGTCATCCGTGCACTGCACGCTGCGCTCCAGGGGCACTTCGAGGATGGATTGACAGGACACAGCAGGCGTGGTCATCCTGTCACCTTCGGTTCGGGCGATCTGGGGTTGTTTATGATTTGTTGTCAGTTCGTTGAAACTGAAATATTGCCATTGGGTAGCATTGGTTACTGTAGCATACCACTTCAAAAGCTATCTAGCTGACTCCCACCTTTTGTGCCTAATTACTATTCATATCATTTAGCTTGAGGAAGATGCGAGTCAGGGAGCGATCTCCGCCTATCGGTCGGGGCCGGGTGAGGCAGTTGACAAGGCCAGACATGGTCAGAGATGAAGCACGGATGGAAGCTCACTGTGAAGGCACAGCTGCAGCACGGACATGTTGGTGAGGCCATGAGAGCACCATGTGGAAATGGATATGGCATGATATGGCTATAGCATGCTATAGCGGCTATATGCGGCTATGGGCCCGGTCCGGGTCAAGATTCAGGGACCTGGGAACGACACCACGCTAGGGATAACTAGAACCCCCCTGGACGCCATATTGCATCCGGTGTATTGCAAAGAGATGCAAGCTCTTGTGCCATGCCCCAAAAGTAATGACAGCTCAAAGCGCCGCACTGCTTGCATGACAATGTCTTTCGGAGTCACTTAGTGGAAAACCGGATCAAGCAGGCACTAGTCCTAGATATCTCTGAATCTCGATTGACTCTATTTGCACTTTCTTGAGCTCCGACTTTCAGAGAACTCATATGCTGGCACACACACACACACGCATATATATATAATTATATATATAATTATATATATATATATAATTATATATATAATTATATATATATTATATTATATTATATTATATTATGTTATATTATATTATATTATATTATATTATATTATATTATATATTATATATAATTATATATATTATATATATTATATGTATATATTATATATATTATATATATCATATGTATATTATATATATATTATGTATATATATATTATATATATATAATATATTATATATAATTATATATATATATATTATATATTATATGTATATTATATATATTATATGTATATATATTATATATATATATTATCATATGGTATCATCACTGTTTTCCAGGCATTGTCCATGGCCGTTGTCCTACCAGGGGAGGTTGCCCCGGCCAGCCTCAAAGGTGTCCAAAGAGTGGAGTGTGCACAGCAATGGCAGGAGGTGGGCCGGTATTTACTATTTTTACTATATCTGGGTCGTTATCCCCCCAAAAAAAAGAGGGCGGCACCCCGTAGGGGAGTAAATTTTCATGACACATGATGATAAAACACTGTAAATACCGATGTTTTACGCACTTAGAGGGTCTAAAACCCTAGTAAAGCGCACTTTTTTCATCATGATCTTGACATGAGATATACAAAAACATTGGCAGGCACCAAAAAAAACAAACTACTAGATGCACCAAACATCGACAGGCACCCAAAAAAAATGCAGCAACTACTAACAAGGACCATAGTTCCTGGATTTTTTTGTTTTTTTTTGGTGCCTGTGCAGGTTTGGTGACTCTGACTTCACAAAACATTGGCAGGCACCAAAAAAACAAAAAAAAGAAAAAAACCGGACTAGATGCACCAAACATCGACAGGCACCAAAAAAAACCAAAAACATCCAGCAACTACTCAGAGGTGGACCCATAGTTCCTGGATTTTTTTTTTTTTTGGTGCCTGTGCAGGTTTGGTGACTCTGACTGCACAAAACATTGACAGGCACCAAAAAAAACAAAAAAACAACAACCACTAGATGCACCAAACATCGACAGGCACCAACAAAAAAAAAAATCCAGCAACTACTCAGAAGTGGATCATAGTTCCTCGAAATTTTAGTGTTGTTTTTTGGTGCCTGTGCAGGTTTGGTGCATTTCGTGGTTTGTTTCTTTTTTTTCTCCTGTGCCTGTGCAGGTTTGGTGACTCTGACTTCACAAAACATTGACAAGCAGCAAAAACAACCAAGAAACACAGCTAACATTTCATCAAACCTTCTATCACTGTTACTTCATCTATTGCTAAAATCGCCTTGATACATTTCAATTGCAGCTGCCCCTTGATCATACATGTTTGGGTGTCAAAAGCCAGTTCAATAATGAGTGCAGCATCATATGTAAATAGTTTTTTGATAGTTATGTTTGGCAATAATGACTGCAACTGCCCATTGGGTGCAGGCTAGATTGTGTATGTTTGGATCTTGGGCATATTTTAAACTGATGTTTCAAAGAAACAAACGTACCATTATCTTTGAATAGCTATGCCACCACACAGGTTGCCTGATCTTAATAGTCAACAGCATGACGCACTTCTCTGTCTTTATGGCTTTCTTTGTTTCTGGCTTTCTTTCTTTCTTTCTTTCTTTCTTTCTCTCTCTCTCTCTCTCTAAGTATTGAAATGAGACTGCTGACAAGACTCTGCAAGGTAACAATGATACACAAGATATGTATCTACTTCTTGAATTGTAAATTTTCCACCATCCTTCTTATCCAGAGTGTTAGATGTGCGTGTGTATATCCACCTACATAATGTATGCCCTTCCCACCATACTTCTTATATAGCGCAAATGCTTCTATATACAATGTATGTTGAGATGATATCAATCTAACAAGTTCATGAAGAAACAGCTATATCATATCAATTGCTTCTAGCAATAGAATTTCTCCATCACCTCTATCACACTAGCCACCTATTGCTACTGTATATTCTGTTCCAAGATGTGCAGCGACCCATTCTTATGCAGATGTTTTCTGTTATGTGCTGATTGTTTGTAGTTCTTTGCAAGCCTCACAGGAAAAATTGAATCCTATCACAAGAGTCTGTAGATGCCAGTGATTTATGACAGCATATGATAGCCTTTGGAGGTGAAAAGCCTACTTTTGTCACAAAACAAAACACCGTAAACACCAGTATTTTTGACCGTTTTTAGAGCAAAAATCACTCCCCCATGAGGGGCCGTTCTAAAAAAAAAACGCCCATGGTTTGTATCACCCCCCCGGCGCCCGCATTGTGCAGGTCCAAGCCATCGCGCAGAACGCGGAAACGCTGCGCCTGTTGGCCCGGAAGCGGCGAAAGCTGATGCGAAAGCTGGAAGAACGAGAGACGCTTAGCGGTCATTGATGGTGATGGCAATGGTGATATGGTGATGGCAATGGTGATATGGTGATGGTAATGGTGATATGGTGATGGTAATGGTGATGGTAATGGATTGATTGTATACCTTTCTCTACTAATTTTCTGGTAAGTTTATGGACGGGATGGATGATGGTATGCCATTCCATGATTTTGTCATGGATATACACATCTATAGTCCATGTCACTGTTCACTCAGGCAGCACTTGGAGCAAAACCTCGGCATTCTGTCGCATGTGTACCTACGCCAAGCGGATGTGGATTTGCAGCAGCTGGGTAGCACTAGAGGCTTCCTGCAGCCACAGGGGTAAGTTTTGGGCAAAGAACCAACAAATTGGCGCCACATGCACCGTTGAAAGCCTGCACTTTCAAGCTTTGGCTTGGAGAGCGCTGGGAAAGCGCCAAAACTGCCATTATCCTTGCATACTATTGCTCTAGTCTAGCTGAGAGCAAGAAGTTTTGTGCACGATGACTTACAAAAAAACATATCAAAGAAATGAATACTATGCTGATCATAGACCAGCAGAGACCCCTCAAGTTTTCATTGTAAGATTCGCATCCGGCAGTCCCCTGAGCCCCTCCCAGCACAGGCTGCATCAAGTGATGGAGGACTTGCGCAAGGCTTTCGCGGCGCAGCGGGAGGCAACGAGCCAAGAGGCGGTTGGAGTAGAAGTGGGTTGAGAATGGTTCAGAAGAATTGCATTGCTTTTGCTTGTTGCTACATGTTGCTACTACTTGTTGCTACTTGTTCTGCTTCTTGGGGTGCTTTTCAGCATGATGCAACAGCATGTGCTTATACGGTTTTGCAGTTTTGCATTTTGTTTGGAGGGGCTGTCTCCAACAACTGGGCTCATTCGCAGATGAATCTCAAAGTTTTGCTCTTCTGCCCGGGTAGCTGCAAAAATGGTGCACCCGATCATAACTGGCATTGCCACTGGCATTGGTCTGCTCACAGACAAGTACATGCTGGGAGCCACAAACTTCGTTGAGCATTATGCGGTGGAATTCCATGCCACAGATGCTCAGAAAGATTTTGTGAAGGCAGCCATGTATGGTGGTGCAATTCTGGGGATGATTGTCATGGGACCACTTTCCGACATCATTGGCAGGCCCGGGCATGCCAGAACTTGCGACATGACCACTGTGCATGACATTCAAATCAAGGAAGGCCGTGAATCGTCAGGAAACATGACACATAATATACTTTTCTGCAGTAGGGAGCCTGTTGGGATCTGTTTGGGACGGAGACACTACAGAACCGAAGAATATGTACTGTAGGTATGCTCGTTGACATCAGATCTTGTCCCGTTCTTGGCCAGTTGTAGCACCGCGTGGCTGCTCGAGGCGCTCAGGGTTGATCCTTTGCTCCATCATTACCTTGCTGGGTGCCTTGCTGAGCACATTTGCCTGGCGCGAAAATACGTTGATCGTGGCCCGGATCATAACGGGCATCGGCATGGGTGGAGAATATCCCTTGGCCTCCTCACACAGCGCTGAGTCTTCCGAATCAGGCGCTGACTGATGGCTGGGCAAGAGATTGGATGTTGGGTGGAGACGAAGAGGGTCGCCTTTCTGCTGGTATTTGGGATTTGGATTTGAGATGATTTGGGAGAAAGGAGCTGTTTCATAGCTACTGGAAGTACATGGAAGTACGGGGTTCTCTTTTTGCATTGGCTTCCAAAATAAGTCTTGGGAGGTGCCTCAACTTCAGATCAGAGTGGACCCAAAGAGGTAGGGTTGCACTTTTTGCAATCATCATTGTTTGTGGACTCGCAAGTGGTATGCAAGTGGTGCTGTGCCAGGTGACGGAGCGCGAAATGTGGCACTTCTTTATCTCTTTGGATCAGGTGGTGGGCAGGCGCTGTGCCCGCTAGTGACTTACTTGATGGATGTGGGAGGTGTTCCTGGAAACTTGCTTTGGCGATGGAGTCTTGGCATCGGCATCGACCATGTCCACAAGGATTTATCCACAGGGCATCACAGGGCACCCCCAAATCCCATGGCTTTCATTTCCTCCAATGAAACTACCATATCTGGGCAAACCCAAATGCCAAAGCTTTTCTGTTTTCTGCTCGAATTTCCTAAGGTCCTTGGCTTTGTGAGGAGATTTGTTATTTAATCCTGGAGGGCTAGATCGAGACATATGAGTAACTACATTGATGAGCCGTGTATAGATACACTCAATTTCAGTATATTGACTCAGGGGATTCGTTTTGGCATATTTGTCCTCAGCAAGGGTCATTTGTTTGCTGCAACCTGAGGATCTTCGGGGTTGGATCTATTTTGTCAGGGTTTGGTCTCATCTTGCGGATACTTACGACTCAAGATAGCGAGAAGTTCAAGGAGGGCAAAGCAGCAGAGAAGGCCCACAAGGCAAGGTCAAAGGGTTTCCGAATTCATATCGCTGGCCGGTGCAGCAGTACATAGGCAGATTGTTAAGATTTGGTGGGCCCGGTCATATCAGCTTCCCCATTAAAGGGCTCTTTATGGCTCTTGGCCCGCTAGGAGAACACGTGTTCTTTGCTTGCACCATACTGGCGGCCATTGCTGGGCACAGCTGGCTGTTGGTTCCTCTATGATATTGTCGAGTATGGCTTGAAGCAGAATGACGCGGCCATCTTCAGTTCAGGAAACGATGCACCCTATTCTCAAAGTGTCATGGATGTATTCCTCACTCGCCTTCTCGTGATTCCTTCTTTGATTTTGGCCCCATGGCTACTGACCAAGACTTCAAGCACCTTGGTGCCAGCTGCTGCCAGCTTTAACACTTTAAGCCTTTAAGCCCAGGGGAAATTGTTGCTGCAGTCTGTTGTGACATTTGCACTCGATCATACTGGATGATCTATAGATATCTATAGTGTACATAGTTGCAGGAATCTGACTTGATTAATTTTTCTGAACCGTTTTACTGGCTCCTCAGGTAAGCGCGTTCAATTCATTGGTTTTTTGGGCTGCGGTCTTGCGAATTTCATCCTGGCGACGGCCTACCAACCTTTGAAGGATATCAGCTTGTTGTTCTTCACTCTCTACATCTTGCAGCTTTCCTTCCAGAGCCTTCCAGGTGTTACAACCATGGCCATCTCTGCTGAAATCTACCCCAGCATGGTCAGAGGGACGGGAGCAGGAATCAGTGCTGCTCTTGGCAAAGTCGGCGCAACCGTTGGTACCCTGGAGAACAAGTTCGTGACTCCACAACGATTTTGTTCTTGGTGAATTTCATTCAAATAAATCTAATGATTATCTACCCTGACAGTTCAGTGCTTGACCGAGATGTAAAATGTAGAAACTACAAGAGGCTTTATTGATCTTTTCTTGGGCATTCCCATGTCTTGATTTTGGTGAGAAATAAGATTGTAAACAATTCGGGAGTTTGATCTTGGGTTTTACAAATTTGGACTAGCAGGCTCCTATTTCTTTTCGGAGTTGAAGAACCAGGGCGACATCTCTATGATTTTTTGGTCCGTCACGGTGACATCCGTTGGGGCCATGATCATAACCCTGGTCGCCATCCCTTACTACAATGGACACACCATCGACGCGGCAGACACCTTGGCAAGAGACGGTAAGCCTACCGAAGCGGTGAAAGTCCTGTTTTCAGGGCCCTTGAACTATGATGGAACCAAATCTACGGGATATGAACCTGATGATTGGCTGTCAGATGAGGAGAGTCAACCTGAATAAGGTGCTCGAGTCACATTGGTTTTGAAGATTTCCCAAGGCATTCTTGCAAATGTGAGATGCGAAAAGATACGTTGCTGCTGAGTCCATGCGTGTATACAAGCATAGCATAGCATGACCCTCTGGGGTTTGAGGTGGTGTGGCTGCTGGCAGCTTTGCACAAAAAAAGTGGCACTATATCGCAAATAGAAATATGACACATTATAATTTGTACGGATCTACCTGACATTCACACACACACACATGTCTATAGACTTGGGCAATTGGCCCCTACTTTCTTGCGTTTTGAGCGATTCTTACAGGTACTGACCAGCCATCCCCCTGCATGAGGCGCACTCACATCACCGCCATAGTGCTGTGACTTGCACTTGGGCAGCAACGGGCAGCAACGGGCAGCATAGGTTGAGGCAGTGCCATGGTCAGATGGAATATGAAATCCGACCGCCCGACCCGACAATCATTGAACAGATGATACACGATGATATATCATACTGTACTTCATGTTGTCATCGAAACTTTGGGAAGGTCATGGTGTTGTTATGTGTTTTTTGGACCTTTTTGGACCTTGTTGGTATGGCTCTTTGTAATATCCTTTTACACTTGATGAACGCGGGTTGAATTTAGCAGTGCTCCTGAAGGTGAGAGTGTCGACTTGGTCCTACCAATACGTCAAATGTATTCAATTGTCATATTCATATACATATATACTGTACTATATATATAATTTATATAATACTATATACTAGTATAGTCATGAGTCATATATCACATGATGTAACAATTTCTTAAATTGACTATCGGCCGAGTTTCGAACTTCAGCAACCCTGAACAGTTCCCCCCGGTGAGCCAGTCTCATTGCATTCAGCAACACATCACTTGCAAGGCCCAGTTCGATGATGTGCTCAAAAGAATTGCATGAGTTTATGCCAGTGATGGTGGCAGGCCAGCAGAGCTTCAGACAAGGTGAGTTTGGGGGCCTACAACCTAAAATGGGTCACCTGAAAACGATCCAAGTCATTGGTCATTAATGAGGACACCCATGGTTTGGGGCAGCCCTCTGGTTTGAAGCACTGCTCACTTTGGGCGTGAAGAACATGTCCAGCCGCACGTAGGAAACTTAGGTCATCTAAGAGCTGTCATGATCCCGGTCTTTGAAAGGCATTGCCATCAGCATCCATCAGCCATTCAGTGCAGTAGGCCGGCGGTCTGACTTGCCAGGGTTAACTTCTCAAAGCTAGTTGTTACCCCTCGCATCCTGATCATCCTGTCCCTCACGCGAATTTCAAACGAATTCCGCATAGCAAGCAGTGGTAGCCCATGAATTCGATGAACCAATTCAAGGCGGTTTCGAGCATCAGTCGTAGCACATTTTTCCTGTTTCCTTTCCACACCTTGTGGACAAACTCTCAAGGAGGTGCAGAAATCCTGGAGCCCTGAATCTTGGGAGACCAAGTTGAACCTGTTAGGGTAGTGACTTCCAGACTTCAGATTGGATATTGGATCTTGGTGCATGGCATTATTCATGGGATATATCATTAGCAGATATTGACAGCTTCTGATTTCTTTCGGACTCTGGCCCCAGGCATTCCCAGGCTAACTGCAAGTTGCATGCCCCATTGCTAGAGTTGAGAACGGTTGCACACGTACTTCCACGCGGTTTGCAGAGCAGTTTCAGATAATGAATCTGACCCAATGACGCAGAACGCGACGAAAGGAAAGCGGCAATTCGCAGCGATTGCCAATTCTCAGCGGTTGCCTGCTGCAAGAATGTTTGCAAGTGGTCACATGTCCGCACGTACAAGTATGATCAAATATGATCAAATATGATCAAATATGAATGTTCAAATATGTGCATATACATACGGTATACGTTGTATAAACATAAGTATACAGTATACTGCACATACACACAAATATACATGCAACATGCACATAAACCACCGTAAACCAAACTGAAGTGCTATTTGCCTGTATTTTGGCATTGACTGTGGCCGAATGGTCCTGGTGAGAACCCCACAACGTGCTTGGCTCAAGTTGCGTCACGTCACGTTGGGCCCAGCTGCAGGCTGGAACTGGACTCAGAAAAATATTTCTGGATACAATAATGGTTGTGAAAGATCGTGAACGATATCCCTGTCCTTTGGCAATTGGATCCGGAATCTCAGAGCCAACAGGCTGCAACATGTCGGCATGTTTGCAGTGCAATGTTCTTATCAGGATTGCATTCAGAATGCCCGTGAATTTCCTTGGTTTGTGTGCTGAGACGACTCCATTTATTCCGAATGCCTCAAACACCTGTGGGATCTTGTGGGTGTGTCTGTTTCTTGCCTTCATTTTTCCCGCAGGTCCAGTGCTCCAAAAATGGCTGGTTCGGGAGCCTAGACGTTGCAACAAGCTGCAGCACATTGCAGCACTGCAGCCTCTGACGATGGTTTCAGGTGAAGAGGCGGAGGCACCGGTTCAGGACGCCATTGCGCCATGTGCCGAGCCATCTGCTGTCAGCAGCAATTAATCCCACCCCCTTGATGTAAGTAATGCCCACCTAGACCCCGTGGTTTAGTAGTGGATTTGTCCATACATGAATACCACGGGGTCCATACCACGGGGTCCATATGGTGGGAACTTTTTTTTTAGAGGGATGGGATGGGACTAGTGACATTAGTGTGATGATTGCGAGGACTCCCAAGTATGTTCCTTTGACATCCTATCAGATACTGTCACCTCAGCACAGGGCATATATCATTTAGTAGCCCTAAGAGTTTGTAGGACACAAGACACGCCAGGAGACTAAAGAGCCTGCAGAGGGAGAGGCAGCGAATGAGGAGAGCAAAGAAACCACGGGTTGTGAAACAAGCATCGCTTGGTCAAACATTGTCAAACTGATGCTCAGTAATTCTGATTCATGCTTCAACGAAGCATTGATAATTGATTGCGAATGATACACCTTCCCTGCTACGAGCCTCCCAGGACTCCAAGACAAGCCCCGGAGGCCTCAATCTGAAGTCGTTTTTGCAAGGGGGCTTGATGAAGTGTGAATTGGTGGGCTACACCAGGCTGCACTCCTTTGGACATGCTCTGTCATGCTGATCTATGCTGATGATGCCAGTTTGCTAGAACTGGGAAGCAGCGCATGCGGCAAATGTTGTTTCTTGCGCTGTCGTTTTTGCTTTGGTACAAGTTTCCATGCGTGACAATGTTTTCTACATGTTTCTACCTGATTCTCTCAGCCCCCAGCCAGGTCGAAAGAAGATCATGTGGGGCCAAGTCTTCCTTGGTCAGGTGTAGTGGACAGTGACGGTGTATGGATCAATCTCAGGTCAAACTTGAGCCACAGTAGGTTGCAACAACAGAAAACAGGATCAGTAAAAACATTTCGAGGTCGTGTCTTTGCAAGAGGTTTTGCTTTTGTATGGTAACCTGCTGACATCTTCACATCACCCTTTCACATCTCTGTGTCTTCTGGAGGTTGTCGATTGGAAGGTGGCCGCCGCAACTGTTCTCTTGCACTGTCGCCACAGAGATGCCAAAGGTTAGTCATGTTAGTCGGTTAGTGGATATCTAAGATGATATCTATGAATATCTATGATTTTGAAGTGAGCATCGGGTTGTCATGGTGTATTCCTCTTGAAGTAGTGCTTGATTCCACCCTATGGCCGGTGCTATCCACATTTTGTGCTTGGAAGAATGCGCGGATGACATCACTGCTATTGATAGCTGCTATTGGCAATTCCGTTGCCAGCATCTCTCATCATTCATAGTATTCTATGGTGCCTGTAGCATGTTATAACATGTTGTAACGTTTTTTTCGTCCACTAAAGCTGCTCCGACCCCTGGCGATCTCAGGGAAAATATGGCTGGATCCTACCAGCTGAGATGATTCGCCATGCCAAGGCCCAGGGCTGGTGTTATGTTTTGGCCGTGCTAAAGCATCCAAAGCTTCCCTGTTTCATGGGATGCAGTGGATGCAGGAAGACTCAGTAAAGCATTGGCTCAGGACTGTATTAGATTCTATGATGAATGTCGTATGCTCATGCATTTCCTCATTTCTTCGTGAAAGACGTGAGTTGTTTCAAATTATGGATCTGCACTGCATTACTCTCGATTTGTGAAAGGCCAGCATGCGCCAGGGCCGAATCTTTGTCAGACCATGCCTCAGCAGATCTCGGGGGAATTGAAATCTGACTGATTTCACAACCGCCACTCCATAGCCAGCACCTTTGCACAATCGAGTGGCTTCAACAACAGAGGCAGAACGGATCTGGTGGCGGCCTAAGCGCAGAGTGATTAGCCTTGTTGCTAAGACCCAGTTTGTAATGGACAAGACTTGCATTCAAGGCGATGCGAAACCAGTTGGATCCTTCCGCTACCAGTCAATTCGCTTGCCATTCCGGCTTCAAAGGGAGGCTTTTTTCATCCAGCTGGATAGCATCAAGCTAGACCTGCAGCTCTTCACACAACTTGAGCATAATTTACACATTGCATTATAACAATTATAACAATATATACTACTGTATAATACTGGATAATGGTGTATAATATATATATATAGATATGTTGAGAATTGTTTATATATATATATATATACATAAACATATTATATATGTAATATTATGTGCATATATAGAATGACATTATATAATACATTCAATGTATATACAACATATTGTGTCCGAATACTTGTAATATTGTTTGGGTCTCTTCTTTGATTGGTCGAAGTGAGTAATTCCTTAGGATATTTCTTTACTGAATGACTTCTTGGATCTTTTCTGGCTATTCCCCAGTGCCCAGCACTACATGCAGCTACGCAGGAAGCAGTCATTGCCAGTGCGGTATGGCTCTGTCCAGACACGGTGGATAAATGATGATAAATGTATATACTGTTCCCAAATCCATTCATGAACCATCATGATCATGATGCAAACTTTTGGGGACGGCCCCATTTTCAGACACATTGGCACTTCCCCGTTTAGACGCGGATTGCGTCCTGTATGGCGGCATGGGAGTTCAGCGACTGCTGGGAAGCTTAGTGAGTGATTAGACATCTCTCATCATGGTCACCATGTCACCATGATGATCATGATGATAGTGATCATTATAATTATGTATATATATATAATATCCATGTATAATGTCAATAGTAATAACGGTGACAATAATCATCAGGATCATTACTTGCATCACCTTAGTCGGCACAGTCTGAATGAGCTAACTCTTTGCGAGGCTTGCGCAGGATTTGCACCATGTCTCTTGGAAGCATAGTACAATACATAAATGGGGTGCAGGTACCCAAGAATCAGATAATTCATACATTGTTCATGCTAAAATAATATGGTTTACAATACTTACAATTGGGAATTGGGATAAATTATTGATAAATTTGGATCTTCAGCAGCCCGGCTATGGGATGCTATGGGGCAAAACCAAGGCCTGGCCTAGCAAAAATTCAACCGGCCTCGTCAAGACACCTACGGCTTTCAAGATGCAAGAAATTGCCCGAGTCTTATGCTGCTGAAACAAAGGGCTGTGCCACTGCCAATTGGAACATCACCAAAGCAGCAGCAGATGGATATGATATGGATTGATATGATGGTAATATAAAATGCATACTAATTATAATGCTACCCCCCCCCCAAGACCTACATTTTTTGTATTAGGTATGTCCTTGGCTGCCTTGTCTTTCTTCTCATCTTCTCACCTATTGCAACACTGCATCAGGAAAGTAGCTTGTGCGCATGCACCTGGACACATCTCGCCCACATATGTAGCTGTAGCATAGCACATGTGAAGAAACTGACCACGTAGGTGCATGAACACTGAGAGCACCTGGGTGGGTGGGAAAGGACAAGCAATACACTAGACATTTTGTGTACCAGATATGTCCTTGTCTGCCTTGTCTTTCTTCTCATCTTCTCACCTATCGCAACACTGCATCAGGAAAGTAGCTTATGCGCATGCACCTGGACACATCTCGCCCACATATGTAGCTGTAGCATAGCACATGTGAAGAAACTGACCACGTAGGTGCATGAACACTGAGAGCACCTGGGTGGGTGGGAAAGGACAAACAAGACACGAGACATTTTGTGTACCAGATATGTCCTTGACTGCCTTGTCTTTCTCCTTATCTTCTCACCTATTGTAACACTGCATCAGGAAAGTAGCTTGTACGCATGCACCTGGACACATCTTGCCCACATATGTAGCTGTAGCATAGCACATGTGAAGAAACTGACCACGTAGGTGCATGAACACTGAGAGCACCTGGGTGGGTGGGAAAGGACAAACAAGACACGAGACATTTTGTGTACCAGATATGTCCTTGACTGCCTTGTCTTTCTCCTTATCTTCTCACCTATTGTAACACTGCATCAGGAAAGTAGCTTGTACGCATGCACCTGGACACATCTTGCCCACATATGTAGCTGTAGCATAGCACATGTGAAGAAACTGAGCACGTAGGTGCATGAACACTGAGAGCACCTGGGTGGGTGGGAAAGGACAGAGAATGTATTGCTTTGGATGCATGAGCCCATGTGTAGCATTATCATAGCGCATAACTCAATTGGACCGAGGAACAACGAGACACCAATCGAGACATATTCCATGAAGAAGACCTGGCAGAAATTGAATCAAAAAGAAGCTTTCGGCACGATTGTGAACACGGAAGACCCGAAGCAATATATTGCAATGCATTTTTCCCCAAAGCTCTACGGCTCACTTCTTGCCCATAAGGCGCTTTGCGGCCCATTGGCACAGAGATCCGGTCGCCACCCACATGTCTGCATTTTTGTACCAATACTGATACTGAGCAGATCGGAGTTTGGATCTCAGCAGGCTCGACCCGGCTTTTGTATTTTGATTAAGGCTGAGACGCTCCTTTAAGAAACGCCAGCAGCGGTCAATCACTTGGGTGCCAGCTTTCACACGAATCTTTTTATTTGTGCCTGGAAGCTTGTGTTCCACTACTTTGACATATCGTGGCGCCTGCCATTTCCATTTGCCGCGTACTTTCACGCGTTTTTTGCAATGGACTACTCGATCGTGCAACACCCCTGCAACACGGACCCTATAACTCTTGGCAGACTCCGTGTGCAACACAACCTTTCTGTTCTTCAGCCAATGGTCAGCAAGGGGACGCCACTCGACTTTGCGTACTGCACCAGGTCCCGGTGCACGTGCATCTGTACGAACAGGCTTCAGACGATGCAAGACCAACGACTCCGGCTTCCCTCGCTGAACAATACCACACCATTGTTCCCACTCAATTGGCTTCTTGGTGTTGCCCAGCTCTGACACATCAGTGATAGTCTTCTTGTCGAATGTAGTTTCGTCTGCCTCGACATCCTGCCACGCTGCTCCGTTGCCGAAGACAATCTCTTTCTCCTTCTCCTCCACATACTCCTTGCGTAGTAAAGCCAATCGCTTGTCCAAGTCCTCGATGGCCTTGTGATTCACATGCATGAGCCTGTGGATGGTGGAGTTTGGAATGTTGTTGATTTTGAGAAGTAATAGGGCAGCCTGAGTCTGCAAGGGGCTACCTGCCACACCATAACCTTCTGTAAACAGAGGGTGCAAGTGATGCGGATTGAAGTAGACCTGGCACCCCCTGGAATTGCAGCGAAGCTTAGGGGATGAGTCACCAGGCTTCTGCACCCAACCGCGTAGCTTCCCCTTCTCACACCGAGGACAAGTTTTGCCACGCCAATCAGGCAACAAGCCATCCTGCATCAACATCTGCACGATCCCCTTGTCGGTCGCATGGAGGATGTCTGGCAAGGACCTCTTCCACTTTGTCTGGTCCATGCGAAGACCCCGCGGACCAACATCCGCAGCACCCCTTGTATACGGTACATTCTGCCAAGACTTTGCCTTCGTCTTCTGAGAAGCTGGGCGTTTCAAGACCATACGAGATTTGCCCTTCTTTGGTGCCGGGAATGGATTGAATTTGGAACGCATAGCGCAATGGCCTTGAGTGATGGCTATATGGAACACAAGAGTTGAGCTGTATGCTGCAGTGCAATATGCATGAATGGATGCTCGCTTCGCTTGCAATTACTTGTGCTTCGATGGAGACAGCGGACCTTGATTGCACAACACCGACAACATTACCTTTTCGTGCGATGGCTATGTTCCTTTTTTTTTCTTCTCCCCTCGGACACGACTTCGCAAGTCTATCTTGCTATTGTACGAATCTACTGCATTCGAATTATAGGCTACTTGTCTACATGCCATTCAGTCCCATGTAGTGGGCTGCCTCTTCATCAGCCTCTAAATCCATACTCTTCGGTTCCTCAGGCTCCGCTTCCATGGGATCTTGGTATGCAGCTTCTGCATCCTCAGCCAACTCCTCAATGTGCTGCGATGGTGGTGGAGAAGTCTTGGCCCGTAGTCGACGATCGGGATAGACGAAATTGCCACGGCGACGCCCCGAGGGTTGAGTGCCAATGGGAGGCACAGGGCAGACCACATCCATATTGGCTTCTGGAGTAGAAGGGCAGGATGATGGTGGCACAACATGGGCACTGCGGAAAAGAAGTTTGTCCTGAAGCTTGTGGTTCACATAAGCAACATAATCCTGCAGGTTTTCATATCCTGCAATCTTCTGAAATCCTTCCTCCAAGACTTCCTGTTCCTGGAGAATCTCTGCATCAAAGTTTGATCCAGTCTCCATCGTACCTCCCTTGTACTTTCCATACAAAGGTTTGTCCCGCTCACCTAGCAAGTCAAGATGCACGTCCTCCAAGCAAATCCGATGCACAATGGCATCTCTATGTGCACTTGGCAAACGAAGGTAGAGAGCGTGGTTGCCGAACATGAAGACGATGGAGCGTTTCAGTACTGCCAAGACATCTTTCTCTCTGTCACCGCGGAAGAATTCATCAAGCAAGCTAAAGAAGTTGGCTTCAGAAATCACTGTGTCACCTGCATTGCAATCAAATCTTTCTTCTGCCAAGTCATTGGACGCATAGGCCCTCATTTGATTCCGTAACATCTTGGTATCGTTGTACCTGGACTCAACCGTTCCATCCTCATCACATGTAAGGAAACTCTTCAGGTCGGCTATGCACACCTTGCTTCGATCGGGGTCGTCTAGAAAGAGAGCCTCTTGAACCTGAGGGGCTTTGTGCCTGAAGTTGTCCAGGGATTTGGCTCGGCGCCAACCAGCCTTCAGGCCTTCACATCCAGATCGACGAACGTGGTAACGACCAAGCGCCATTGCCAGAGTGATCACAAAGGGCGTTTTCCCCACACCAGGACAACCCAGCAGCAAGAGGCCAAAGTTGATGAGCAGTGGATACAAGTATGGTAGCAAGATAGTGTGCAAGAATGGCTTCAGGCTATAGGTTGTGAGGGGAAACTCGGTCATACTCACAGCACCTCCAAGCCCCTTGCTTTTGTTTTGGCACATTTGCCGTACCTTCGCCTCCGGCCATCCTGCAATAGGTGTGCTTGAGTCAGGCTTGATGTTGAGCAGGATCCACAGTGTTTGCTCGTTGAGAGCGTCACATTCTGGGGCAAATGCATTGATATGGTAGATGCCTTCTTCCAGCTCAGACCTTGATGGTGACCAGGTAGGTTTTGAGGAATGCTCCGCCTGGGTCTTCTCTTCAAGGGCAAACCATCTAAGTTGATACCCTCCCAAATGATTGAGAAGCCACTGCACTCCCTTTTTGATGTTCCAGGGTCCCGATCTAAAGACTGGAATATAAGCTTTCCCACTGCACAAAGCTTCGGCAGCTTGAAAGGACATCGGACGTGGCAGATAGAGCACTTTGAGAACATCTACGTTTCCATTCGCCATGGTCACATGCACGAAGTCCATTTTGGTTGTACTCGGAGGAGTGCCTTTGAAACGGATGGGTTCAGGTAAATCATCCCATCGATATTGCATAGCGATCTGGCCAATGTCGACTGGTTCGCCACATGAGGGTATGTCATTGTGGAAACCAAAGAGAACTGTAATGGATTTCACACCCTTTTGCAAAGGTCTGCACGCATCAGTGGTGAATCCAATGCATGTGATGGGCTCTTCCACTTCGACAATCCCACATTTGGCTTCTTCCAAGGGTCGTAGATATAACGGTTTCTTTCCCAATGCTTGGATTGCCTTATCCATCAATGTTCCAGCCATTGCAATCAAAGGGGAGCACGGCGCGGTGCACAAGACAAGACTGGGGCGGACAGGTTTGGGCTCATGTGACACAGCAGAGAAGAAATACGAGAGTGACAAGAATCCACACATGAATTGAATGTTGAATGTCAACTGCCAGCATGTTCAAACCAATCAGACCTTCCCAAGTACTTTCGCTGCCACACGTGCATGCCAAGGACATATCTCTAAGTATGTATACATATAATGCTAAGGCTCAAGGCTCTAGTGCCAGACTGCTTTTCTTTTCAGTGTGCATCAAGCGGACACAATGAGAGATACATCTTTTTCAACCCGCATGCCCTTGTCTCAGCGACATCAATCGGATGCCATTTCATGATCAGAAGAGTCAGGAGACGAAGCTTCAGCAGCCAAAGATTCATCCATATCCATAGGGATATCCGCGGCGTTTTCCGGCTGTAGCCGGCGCCGCAAAGCGGCATTTTCCTGAGACAGCCCTGCGATGATCTCATTCTGCTCCTCAATCTGAGCGGTTGCCTTCGCAAGCTCGCAAGAGGTGTGATGCAATGCCGAGAAAATCCCCTCAAACTCCTCTTTCCATTTGATCACTTCCTTGCTTTTCTTCTCGAGTTCAGCATCTGCCTGATGTTGTGGACCTTCGGAAGATGATGAATCCGAATCGGAATCGGATGTGGAAGACGAGGATGCTGGCTTCTTCTCTTCCAAAGTGGAACTGGAGGATGATGGCTTCACATCTTCCAAGGCCAATTGCACAGTTGCAGTGCTCCTTTTCGGATTGGCCAGTAAGTTTTCTAAGCGCTGCTGGGCATCTGCACTCCATTCACCATCACCTCCCGGACGCAGGCGCAGTTGCCTTTGAATCGTGCCCATCATAGTCGTCAGGTCTCTCTTTGCAACTGGATGGCGGCTGTCATGAACCTTGACTGTTCCTGCTCCGATTTTTTCCAGGAGCTGAGATGTTGACGGTCGAGTCATGGTCACTTTGATGTCAGGCTCTGGTGTCAATGTCATGATGGCCTTGCCTTGCGACATATTCACCGTGCCGGTCACGTTGAAGAACGCCATGGCAAATAAGAGGGGAAGCGATGAAAGCTGAGAACAAGAATGGCACTGGGGCAGTGACAATGGATTGCAAGAATGGAGCAGTGACAATGGATGGCAGGAATTGTATTTATGTCTTTTCCAGCCTAAAGGAATGCATCCAGAATGCATTCTTCCCAATATCTAAGATCCAAGATCTAAGAATTGCGGAGAAGTCTTGTGCAAATCTTGGGTTTGGAATTTGCCAGAATACTCTTACCAATCCCTATGAAAATTCTTTAGGAATCCAAGATTTTGATCATGCATTCTTCCCAAGATCTAAGATCCAAGATCTAAGAATTGCGGAGAAGTCTTGTGCAAATCTTGGGTTTGGAATTTGCCAGAATACTCTTACTAGTCCCTATGAAACTTCTTTAGAAATCCAAGATTTTGATCAAAAGTCTTGTGGGAAACTTGGATCTTGGATTTTGAATCTTGCAAAGAATGCATTCAGAATGCATTCTTTCGGCAGGATTCAAGATTCAAGATTCAAGATTTCTAGGGACTCTTTGGAGCAAATCTTGAATCCACCCCCTGGATTCAAGATTCAAGATTCAAGATTTCTGGGGACTCTTTGGGGCAAATCTTGAATCCAGGATTCAAGATTCAAGATTCCTGAGGACTCTTTCCAGCAAATCTTGAATCCAGGATTCAAGATTCAAGATTTTCTGGGGACTCTTTGGGGCAAATCTTGAATCCAGGATTCAAGATTCCCCAAGAAATCAGAAATCTTGAATCTTGAATCCCGGATTCAAGATTTGCCCCAAAGAGTCCCCAGAAATCTTGAATCTTGAATCCCTGGATTCAAGATTTGCTGGAAAGAGTCCTCAGGAATCTTGAATCTTGAATCTTGAATCCGGATTCAAGATTTGCCCCAAAGAGTCCCCAGAAATCTTGAATCTTGAATCTTGAATCCTGGATTCAAGATTTGCCCCAAAGAGTCCCCAGAAATCTTGAATCTTGAATCTTGAATCCGGATTCAAGATTTGCCCCAAAGAGTCCCCAGAAATCTTGAATCTTGAATCTTGAATCCGGATTCAAGATTTGCCCCAAAGAGTCCCCAGAAATCTTGAATCTTGAATCTTGAATCCGGATTCAAGACTTGCCCCAAAGAGTCCCCAGAAATCTTGAATCTTGAATCCAGGGGGTGGATTCAAGATTTGCTCCAAAGAGTCCTCAGAAATCTTGAATCTTGAATCTTGAATCCTGCCGAAAGAATGCATTCTGAATGCATTCTTTGCAAGATTCAAGATCCAAGATCCAAGATTCCCACAAGGGTTGGATTCAAGGCTTGAATCCTCTATGTATATATATATATATATATGTATATACACTATATAACATCCCCCAAATCCCGGGGGGGTACCATTATAATGTATAGAATCCGTAGAGAACATGTGATTATACTATAATCCCAGCAGCTTCCAGGTAATGAATGGCAATGATTCTCTGCCAGACTTGGATGAAGGGAAACGTTTTACAGAACATTATAGGTCGCCACAGGAAGATAGGTCTGTAATGATCACCCATGATAAATGCACCACCACTTTACTCGTAGGGGCACCAATTCTAATAGTGATTTACTATTACTACTGCTGCTGCTGCTGCTCCTACTACTACTACTACTACTACTAGTACTAGTACTACTACTACTACTACTGCTACTATATACTACTACTATATACTATATACTATATACTATATACTATATACTATATACTACTACTATATACTACTACTATATACTACTACTATATACTACTACTATATACTACTACTGTATACTACTACTATATACTACTACTATATACTACTACTATATACTACTACTATATACTACTACTATATACTACTACTATATACTACTACTACTACTACTGCTGTGGAGGTAACCCCTTAATTATTTACAGAGTTCATTCATCCGGGGTCAACATATCTTACTATCTCTTACTTACTGTGCCAAAGCACTGCTTTGCTGTAGATTATCCCTTAAATCAGTCAATCGTTGATTCTGAACCGCTATCCACTAGTGTTTGAACAGAGATGATATGTCCTGAACATGACCCGATCATTGGGGACATGATATCAAATTCATATGACATGTATAGTATCCCGCTTGCTGAAAGTGGTGTTCCAAGCTTGGATTTGACTGCATGACCATTTCACCTTGCAGCAGTGGAGTGGCAGTTTACAGTGCATCCTTGACCAAGTCCTACACACCGCCAAAGATCGAACAAAAGCCAGAGCCGCGAAGCAAGTTCGAAGTACGTCCAGAGGAGCCTTGTGCTTGTGCACAACATTGACCAACCCTGTTCCCAAGTGATTCCTTTGAGCTGTTTTACATGGAAGGTGCCCAGCATATGCAGACACCTGCAGCACTTGATTTTTGAGAGACCAGCTGCCGCCCAATGCCACCAGCTTGTTTTTACCATGCAGCGGCTGTTTGAGAGGGTCATCCTGCCTAGGATTACGTACCGCCCGATAGCTTTCAAGAGAATCATTATGCAGATGGCCGACTGAAGTATCTCAGCAGATGGCTTTGGGAGGCATGCCACATGAAAAGCAGGTAAAAGCACAAAGGTTCATTAAGGTTTTATCTTCATCTCACATGTTGACAATCAAGCTATATATATATTATGATAATTATAACATGTCCGGACCGTCACATGGCGAAACTGGGGGTGTTAAGGGAAAGTCTTGCAACTATCTTCATCCTGCCGTGTTCACCGAGGTCACATGGCTTGGGTCCAAGAGCAGAGAAGTTGCGTATGGGCTCCGCCATCTTCCAGCAGTGCTAGGAGGATTGTGCTAATACTAATATTGAATTATAGTGGAGAGAATCATCCCATTCATCATTCATCCTCCAATGTTCATCCATTTCATGGATTTTCATGGTATTTCATGGTATTTCACGGTATTTCACGGTATTTCACGGTATTTCATGGTATTTCATGGTATTTCATCTATCCTCCCCAAGGTCAAAAGATGAAGTGCGACGACGGAATCGACTTCGCCCAGACCTGTCCCATCGGCTGGAGCTACGTTGCTCAGCTGAACTGCCGCGACTCTGCTATCGTTGTGCTATTGTTGTGCAAATATCATTGAATATCCATGATGTGGTTGAGTGTTTCTGAAGTTTTCCATAGTTTTCCTATGGCTTGAGACATGTTGAGAATTTCCAGATGATATATCATTGGATATATGTTATTAAGAGGGTTTGATTGATGATTATACATGCAATGATAGCTAATGATAACCATAGGTTGATTTATGTTGATTTGGTAAGGTACTATATATAATTCATACTAATTCATACTAATTCATACTAATTCCATATGTAGTTTCTTGAAACCGCGATGACGATTGGCAGGTGCCCAAAGGGCCAAGCGGACCAGAGTGCCAGGCCCCGCCGGAATTTTATACGGAGCCTTGCCAAGATTTGTTGACGGGAGATGGTCCTCTAAATGGGAGCTGCCACTTTTCACTGAAATCATTGGTCTAAAAATGTGTGTGCAACATTTTGTTTCAAAGATGTATGTATTATATATATATATATGTTTATCGATTTCCCAGTTAAACAAACAGTTTCCCAGAGGCTAGAAGTCTGGATAGATTTCTGACCCAGGAACTTTTTTGTCGCAAGCGCTGAGCCAAGGAGACAAACTGGTGCCGGCAGCAGCTGACTCCGCGCCAAGTAGTTCCTGCATCTGCCAGTGACTGCGGAGGGATGGAACGGATTTCTGAACGCATCACGGCATTGAAAGGATGTATTACTGCCAGAGGTTGCATGACATTTTGATCAAATCATATTGTTCAATATTATTATTATTATTATATATATATCATTCATCATATCATGCTATAAATTGCTACAGTGGAACCTTGCCGAACTCGTGGAGATGGCGATGGAGAGAGAGAGAGAGAGAGAACCCTTGCTGCCCAAGTGTGTCCTCTGACAATTCTTGGCTGAAGAGGAGCGGACAAAGAAGGATCTCTATGACGCATGTGGCTTGGATGCACCCTTTGAAAATACTTTAAGGTTAGAGTATAGGGGCCAGCAACTCTGGCATAAACCCATGTGAACTTGCATGATCCTACACAATTATGTGCCAGGTGTTCTCTCTCGCTCACTCTCTTTCTGCGTTTGCAACATTTTATTCAGGCGTTACTTTCATTCGGATTCTGTACAATTGCTCTGCAAAATTTCCCTCATCGACACGTTTGCTGTAGATGTAGCTGGTTGAGCAACTATGAAAATTTCAAAAGTGTTCCATCCTTGACAGCTGGATGATGCTGGATGAATGCTGGAGGCTGGTTGCTCTGGCCCTGCCGCGATTTGAAACACGACTACAGACGACCATGTCCACAGGGCTGGACCTGGGAGCAGCTTGGAACGCTGCCGATTGGACTTGATATGACTTGGGTAGACAAGGCCCCCACATAATTCGATGGTTCAGCCAGATGTAGTTTCTTGGCATTCACCGGAAAGATCCCTGAAAGTGATTATACAGGCGCACATCGGCACGCAGAAAACTACGTGTTCAAGATTGTTCAAGTTCAAAAGTTGAAAGGATGCACTCACATTAGTGTCAACCAATCTCACCAAAACAAAATATGAATGGAATCGCGATGAAGACGATGTCAACATCGTCATTGATTGGCGGTAGGCTCGAGCGGGAGAAGGGAAGGGATTAATCGCTTCGCGCCGTGCTCTATCCACAAACTTGCCATGGAGCAAGTTGTTGCCGGCAGCATTGGGCTGATGATCCTTCATTTCTACACGATGAGGTGGGCAGCTTTCGGATCTTTCGGTTCCGGTAGCTGATTCAAATCGAAACTGTCACGATGGAATCAATTCTACCTGCTACTAGCCTCCTACTAGCTGCTACTTGTTTAATTTTGTTTATCTTGTTTGGAATTCACCTGCCATCCATTCTATTATTGCTGCACAAGGATGCAAGCCAATTGGTAGGGCAAATCCTTCGCGAAGCCCTGACAAAAAAAGTCATTCTGGCTTTGGTGATTTGGTGTGCTTTGGTCGTTTTTATCCGCCGGGTGCTGTGACATCTGAGTGGTTTCCCCCACTTCCCGGATCTTCCCCGTGCGCTCCCAGGGTGTTGACGTGGAGGGATTGGGTGCCCATTTTTGAGCGAACCTTGCGAAGCTGGAGGATCTCATCAAGACCCGTTGAACGGCCTGAGGTTCTTGCCTGCGACTTGGTATGACTTGGTTAGGATCCAAAGGTTAGGGGAGGTTAACCACGAGTGGTTGCGTATTCAGTATACAATAGTATACAACAAGACAATATACAACATATGTATTTGTGTGTGAGTAATATCCGTTTGTGATCATTTGTGCATTATTCATTGTTTAATGAACTTGTGGGTTTGCATATCAGATGTGATCATTGATCCATACACACACATATATATATATACATATGTATATATATATGTATATATATATAGAGACACACCAACAAACCATATCTGATCATGTCGCATCAAACGTTTAGTTGCTGTGCCCCGCCAACACTTGACATTGGCCGATGTCTTGCCTAGGCATGTTCGAAAGGCGTGAGCGAGTACTCAAGGACTGGCCAAGGTTGAACTCATTGACCCCAAATCAACACACAGCTATGGCATGCTATGGCTATGGATGGCTGGCTATGGATGGCTATGGATGGCTATGGCTGGCTATGGATGGCTATGGATGGCTATGGATGGCTATGGATGGCTATGGATGGCTATGGATGGCTATGGTATTAAATGATATTATATAAATGTATTGAAACTTCGCTATAGCACAGACTCGATCTTTGGGTTGAAAACGCTAAACGCGTTTTAACGCACTGCAACATCCCAGGAGATTGCCGGGATTTGGTGCCCGTTAATCGAATCATTTTGGTTGCCTTACTACGTTTTGGCTACTTGGACCAACTTGGGGTGCACTTTGACATTGTGTCGTCTTGCTGAGCTTTGAACTTGAACACAGTTGTTAGGATCGTTGGCATTTGTAGACAAAGAACTTGATACTGCATGACCAACTGCACACGAGTCAGGTGTTTCACGCTGTTTTGCGAGGCTTTTCTCTACATGGACATGATGACATGATATGACATGCATGTGAGTCTAAAGGAAACATAACGGTTCAAGATTCTCTTGGAAAGGTGTCTTGAAACTGATGCAACTGAGGTCAATTACTACGCCTTCGGTTCCCTTCTTCAAGTTCCTTGCTTTCTCAGCGGCGCAATTGCAGTTCCCGCGTTGCAACGAGTTGCAAGGCGAGATGTTAAACTGAAGCTTGGCAGAGTTGTCCTGGACAAGTTGACTGTTGCCAGCCTCGTTGGGCGTCCGGCCCGGGGGCACTGAGGACTCCCCTGATTATGCATCAATGTACCTTCCACCTGTGCATCGCAATCCTAATCAGCTCTGTTGGCTTTCCGCGGGACTGGGCCAGCGCCAGGGAGGGGTGAACATGGTAGGAAGGCTGCTGCCTTTGGCAAGGATGAAGAAGATGAAGAAGCTCATGATGACGACGATGATGACGATGATGCTGATGGTGGTGGTGATGGTGATGCTTATCGTGATGATGAACGTTTTCTTGGTGTATAATGGTGATGGATGTTTTCTTGCAACTATATAGCTAGTAGTCGCACGTGCAGGGGCAGTGGGTGGTCTTCCTCTAGTGCCCAGCAAGGGGCGAGGCCCTGTGACCACCAGATCGTTGGGAAATGGGAGCTAGCGGTGTGCCATGCAGAATGTGCTCTTAGGATCACCCCTCTACATAAGGTTGATTGAGGTTGCACATCCCACCAGATCCCATCAGGATTTGATGCCAATTCTTCATGTGGCTCGTATCATGGTGGGCACCTTCTCGACAGATGTGTGGCACGTCAACAACATGACTCTTGGCTTTGGTATGGTTCAAGGGTTGGTCACGGTTGGTTGCTAATTATGATTGGATGCAAAACATCTCGGCACAGTGGGGGCAAGCTGCAGCATGGGCAGCAGGTGTTTGCGTGCCAAGAGTTCAGGAGTTCAGAGGCAGCAGTTCTTTGGCACGTTTGCACATGAATATGCAATTTACTTATATTTACTGCATATATTTCGCTATATGTGTGTCTTTTTCCCATCAATCAACCAGATCAATGAAACTGCATATTACACGGCTGCAGTCCAGCGCTTGGGATGCTCAGTTCTTCTTTTCCACAAGGAATCAAACGTATCAAAAGTCGCGCGATGCGATGCCATCAAGGAACTTGCTGCTTGCTCCACTTCACGTGCTCTCCAACTGGATGCAAAAGGACGGGTACTGGTCAGCTGCAAAAAACTAGAGAGAGGTGCTCATAGGGTGGCATAACTCAGGACCCTGTTGATTTCTATATATTTCATGTTACTGTGGGTGTACAGTAAATCCATCAACATTCTGCATTACTTCATGGTTTATCCATGTTTATTCAGTTTATCCCATGATTTTCAGGCTTTCATAATGAATCATAGGGAGCAACTGCTGGATTTTGTCGGCAGGAGCCCAAGGCAGAAGCCCTCGAGTTCATGTTCATGATCATCGCTGAGGCAGGTCCGTAGTCAGTTACCATCAGTTACCAAAAACATCCGTTTGAACCGATTGAACCGATTGATATATTGATTGGCAATTTGGGAATCTAATTTACGCAAGGATCCAATTTGGTAATGGAGTTGAATGCATCCAATATCATCCAATTGGATCCACTGGGTGGAGTAGTTTGATGGCTGTGCTGCAGTGGCATGCGACAGCCTGTTCGCAGGATGATGGGGCTTTTTCGGGGTGTGTTTTTTTTTGCAATCGATCTTGCCATCCCAGGTGTTCTTCATATCAATCACAGCCTTGATCCTTTCCACCTTACATGAGAAAGAATATCAGTTAGCTGCTGCAAGCCTGGAGCTGGAAGAGAAGGCCGCCCCCAGAGGGGCCCCCTTTGGGGGGGGGGTGTTGGCTGTGACAGGATGAATTCCATTTCTAGTCCAGGTCTTTCCAGGTCTATCCAGGTCTCCCGTGCCCAAAGCATGCTTGCAACCATTCACCAACATGAATCAACATGGATCTCAACATGGATCTCAACATTGTCCTCGACATCAACATTAGCCAACAACATCTCAGCCACCATTTAACCACCATTGTTTCGATGTTTCTATATCCATAAAAACCAATGAACACCGACAATTGAAATACGTGCAACCAATAGTAAACATCTCTCAAGCCATACATCCATTACATATACGACATATATATAATATATATATATATATATAATATATATATATATATATATATATCACACACATATAATATCACACATAGCATATATATATATATATCATATATCCATCATATATCCATCATTTCCAACCATCCGGGAGATGGGCGCCCCGAGGTGCAAGAAGTGAAGGAAGCCGAACGGAGCGGCGCCGCAGCGCAGCGGCTCCTGGCAGTGACCTGCGATGCGTCCACGCGGCTGACAGGGGACTTGAGGACGATGGGCAGTGGCAACCAACCATTCATGGGATAGATATGCCATATGGATGCCATATGGATATATATATATATACGTAACTTGACTATTAATTACTAATGGGATATAATTAATGGATTATATTGACATGATGTAACTTATTAGTAATAGGATGTAGAACAATTAACATTTGCTACTGCAACTGTAAGATCGCTGGTAGATTTTAATTAGGCTGCAAGAAGACATTTCTCACCAAAACATACAAATCATGCTTTCGCAATGTGTTCTGAACTCACATTGACATAAGAACATTATCGTGGATGTTTATGTTACTTTGAACATTGGGACTAGATGCGTTTTAGAACAAAAGAGAAAAGGGATACCTCTCCAAAACATACATAAATCACGTGTTCACATCGTGGTTTGAGCTCAGAAAAAACATTTTTGCGGATGCTTCTGTTAGTTTGAACATTGGGCTTAGGCGTCTTTTTTCACAATAAACACCTTACCAAAACATTTGTGAATCATGCGTTCACATTGTGTTTTCAACTCGCAGAGTCACATTTTTTGGATGTTTATGTTGCTTTGAACGTTTGGCACAAAATAGATATCTTACCAAAACATGCATGAATCATACGTTTACAATATCCAATTATACCGTTTTGGTAATATTTTCCCTAGTTTGAAACCATTGGGGTGACTTGTGGTCTCATAGTGTCTTGTAAGTTTGTTTCTTTGGAACATTTACATTTTCGTGCTGCGTTTACAATGGGCGAAGAAGTTGGGGTGACTTTTCCTCGCAGTTGGGGGGGCATATGGGGGAATTCGCCAGCATTGACGACCCATGGGAAATCATGGCCACACACAGGGGAACAATTGGTATTTTTACCCCTATCTTGGGCCAATTTACCCCTGTTGTAGCTGGGATGTTGGGAGCAATCATTATTTTGAACCATTTTGGGGGTTCAATATGAGGGTGATGGGTTTGTGAAGGGTAACAATCCCATAACAGCCCTGTTTCTGGGGTGTAATATTCTGATTTGCCCTAATATGATGATATATGAGATATTGTGTGATGGTCGTAGAATGTTTACATTTTTTTTGTTTATATTTGTTTCTTAGTGTGATTATTGTGTATATGACTATGTCATGTTCAAATCGTCCGTATGCGACGTCCGTGTGTGTAGTCCATCGCGGTTGATAACATGAAGGGCACGCTCCGTCGCCGCCCCAGCAATTTGCAGGATTTCTCAGCCTTCCCCGAGTTTGTCGGATTTGTTAATGTGCGGCTTCGGATCCAACCTGGGATGCAACCACCTTGAAGGAGTCGCTTGGTTTCGATCTATCTTCGATTGATTTTGCTGGAACTGACGCATGAACCATTTGCAAGTGATGGAATTTACTTTCATGTATACTTTGGACATGCTGCAAATGCTAAGGTGTTGTAGAAACACCCGACTCAATGTTGTCAAATATCACTGTATTGTATATACATACAGTACACATATCATTGTCATTGTCATGGTGCATGGCAGCAGGCCCATGGTACTCCCAGTTTCAGATGTAGCCACTGCAAAGCCTAAGGTTCCCTTCCTTCGCGATGTGGACCCACCAGAACATAATCGCTTGAAGGCCTTCATTGAGGAATCGGCCAAAGCCGATACGCCACCAAGGCATGTGAGCTGCTGGTAAGTCTTCCACAGATTGGGGGGTTGGGTGTGTGTGAAATAACTACATACAAAAACTCCACCACAATCCGCCAAACGTTAGTCCCAATATGTTCTCGTTCCCAACTGGCCGTTATTTTAATAGCTCAGCTCCAGGTCGATCCATTTGCAGATGAAGGATTCCAGCGGTATTTCGTTCAATGCCGAGCTCTTCCATGTGACGGTGCCTTCCCTGATGTCTGAGCAGGTGGAACATCTGATTGGTATCAGCCAGGAGCCATGCTGGGCGATCCATGGCGATCCTGGGCCATGGCCTTGGAAGATGTTGGATCTTTTGGAGGTTTCGGATGATGGGTTGGTCATGGTTCGTCACTTGAAGTTTACATTTTTGGTGAGGTTTCAGCAGCAGGCACAGAGGTTGGTGCAAGAGAAACCCACATACTTACCAGGTGTGCACAGAAGGAGACATGGGGTACCCCATCCACACATCACCGCAATTGTTTGCAGATGGAATTTGTTTATTTGTCTTTTTAGTTTTTTGTTGTATTTCAGTCTGGGGCAGCTTTCCTTGCTACTTGCTGCATTTTGGAGCTAAAATTTCCCATCTGCATGCCCACTTGGCTTTTGGTTTGTGGCTTTTGGGTTTGGCTTCCTTCGGACCGCTTTTGGAAGTTTTGATGTTGAAAAAATGCAGCCGTTGTGGCACAAAGCACATGTCAAAGTCAAAATGTGCAAAAAACACCACACGTTCGGACCATTTTTGGAAGTTGTGATGTTGAAAAAGTGCACGCCGTTGTGGCGCGAAGCACATTTCGAAGTCAAAATGCTACAAAAACACCATCGTTTTGTGTGGCAGGTGGAAGGGATTCTGCACCTTGTCACACTAAGCAAAACGTGAGGGCATTGTAGAATCTCCAAAAACGATGGCAGGCGTGGGGCATTTGAAGAGGATCT
Source organism: Cladocopium goreaui (assembly GCA_947184155.2). Classification (NCBI taxonomy): domain Eukaryota; class Dinophyceae; order Suessiales; family Symbiodiniaceae; genus Cladocopium; species Cladocopium goreaui. Next base: position 105,015 of record CAMXCT020002061.1, read on the forward strand.
GCAAAGATGCATTTTCCGTGGAAGGCGCAGTACAAGAGACATGTTCATCAGAGCTGTTAGGAGGTTCGGGCGCTGATTTCCTGAGAGGGGCTGCATTTTGGAGCATCAGATCTTCAGGTTTGCTGAGATGATTTTGCGTGACAGGTGCAGCACTTCGTTTGACCTGGCATCACTTTTTCGTGGCAGGCGCAGTACTTTAGACAGATGGAATGGAAACATCGCAAAACGTATTGGTACGAGGCTGTCAGCTTTGCACTCCGCTTTCCATTTTTGAAGGGAAGTCTCGCAGAATTGCTTCGTTTTTGATGTTGTCAAGTTCGAAAATTGAGGAAGTCTCGCAGAATTGCTTCGTTTTTGACGTTGTCAGGTTAAAAAAACATATCACCGAGGAAAAATCGCAGAATTGCCGCGTTTTCGATGTTGTCAAGTTTAGACATTAAGATCATTAAGCAGGTCTCGCAGAGTAGTTTTGTCTTCAAACATGCAGATAGACAGATAGATAGATAGACAACTGCAATTGCAACTACCACTACCACCACAATAAACTACTACTACGACTACAAATGCAGATGCAACTGTGCTACGCCATATTGCACTGCACTACGCTACTGACATCTAATTACACTAGGTTACACTAGGTTACACAAATTACATTACACTACATCTGCAACTACAACTACGCTACATTTCGCTACGCTACGCTAATTACACTACGCCACACTACAACTACAACTACAGCTACAGCTACAACTACACTACACTACAGCCCGCTACGCTACAATTACAACTACAATTGCGCGACACCATACTACATCCAGCAATTGTGAGTGGGGTGACCACTGCAACCACTGCAAACAACCCCCCAAAAAAACACAACTCCGACCAGCTTTCGGCCCATCAGTGGATTGCGTCTGCCATCCATGCGTCACAAGAACTCACCTCTCCTATAGTGTTCTATCTTTGAAAATTCCGCCACCGCCTTGCGCGGTGCTACTGGTAATGTAGATTTTTTTTTGTTATATACATACACATATTTACAATATTTTACAATAATTCGTATGCACACATTGTATCTTTAAATAATCCCCAATCCAACCCTGACCAACTTGAAACAAATTCTACATATATAAGCCCTATATAAACAACACCAAGACAAATCTTAAACCAACCCCTAAATAGACCTTAAACTAACCCTAAATGGACCCCAAACCAGCCCTAAATCAACCCTAAACCACTTTTTTTTGTATAAATCCTACACCAACACTATCACACCATCCATTGAAACTATTTGGACCCTACACGCTTGTGCCTCAAGTTGCATCCTACAGGTTCAGAAGGTGTATATTGTGCATTGCATACACCTTAAGTACCACACTGAACCTACACCATTGCATGTCAGTACGTGTTGTTATTCTGTTAAGGGGGGACGATAAAAAACATGAACGAATCTCTGAAACCATGGAAAAGTCATTAGAGTCCATCAAGAAATCGATGAAAACCATCCAGACATGCCCATGGGAAAATTGGCGAAAACTAAAATGTTCCAAATACCATGCAAATTTGCTATTTATTTTAGCTCGGAAATGCCGCAAATTGAGAGATTTTGGTTCCAAAATGCAGCAAATAACAAGGAAAACTGGTTTGGACTGCAAAACAAAAAAATATCACCCCCAAAAAAACAAAAAAACATCACCCATTGTTGGCTGCAACGCGCCAGGAGAACTCCGAAAGAGTTCTGGCATCTGAGGAGTAACCAAGTCGCAGGGTACATAAAAACTCCAGCCGAAACATTTGGGGACCCTGACAGCTTGAGATTGGTTCGATTTGTAGGGTGGAAAACATGTTCCTACGCCACAATATCTTCATGTGGCGACTGCCTTAAAGATCATGACTAGATTGATCAAAATTAATGGAGAACTTGGGAAAGGAAAACCATGGCAAACCTTCTGCCGTTGAAGTCTCCACAAGTCTCCAGAACTAACGATTGCCGAGGCAAAGTGCCATGAGCGGCCCGTCCACCGACATGCCGCCCACGGACATGCGTCACATCCTGGGCTATGGACTTCCGCCGTCTCCCAGTTGCAATGGCAATGGAAAACACCCTATGGAAAACGCATGGAAAAAGGATGAAAAAGGCAATCCGTCCAATTGATACGTCTTTACATGTCTTTACACTAAAACTAAACCAGCCCCAGAAACCTCGGGATTTGATATGATCACTTTGGGGATTCGGAATTGAACAATAGGGCATGGGATTCATAGAGAAGTGGAAAAGAAGGAGAGGAAATGAAGAACTAAAATTGTTATGGTTCCTGCAATTCGGGGGGAAGTTCTGCAAAAGATTACAGTAGTTATTTCGTGTAGTTGATTTGTGTGTTTTTTTGATTCACACACACACACTTGATGCTTTCAGTTCAGCTGCGATGTTGTTCCCTATCCATTGCTTCTTTCCTGTCGTCCCCAGGGTGAAGACAGAGCGGAGCCTCCCGAGCGCACGAAGCAGAAGTAAAAGCCGCAGTGAATCTGCTTCAAGCAGCGACCCCAGGACAGGTGCAGCATGGTGCAGCGATTGAAATTGGTTGAAATTGAATACAGTATATTGATGGAAATTGCATGAAATTGCAACCTTTCAGCAATTAAAGTGACCAAGGGTTTGTTATAGTTTTTCCCATCACTCCAGCCGTTATAGCTGTTACAGGGCCTTTCGATTCTTGCACATGAGTTCCAGCTCCCTGTAGGCCAGTTGAATGCCAGCAGAGACTCAGGGAAAAGAAGTAAATTTAGCATATCAATGAGTCCCAGCTTGTCCCAGTACAGATGAAATTGACTTGTCAAATCATGTAGTTGACGAGAGGGCCCCCAGTGTGTCCAGCATTCCTTTGAGGACCCCGAGCTCCAAATGTCAAAACCTGATACGATTGCGCATGCTGCAGCCCCTTGGAGATAATCCACCATTGGGGGTTACCTGACTCGTGCAAGCTTTTCATGCAGTATTTCAATGTATTTTTTCATTAGCATTCTCTTACCGTACAAGGATGAGATGTTGAATTTTCAACCCAGCCAGTCATGTCCAGCCCCCTGAATTCGTCACCAAGGAAGGTGAACTTCACCATAGACATCGAGTCTGATGACTTTCAGATAGAGTCTTTAACTCTGACCTTCGGACAGACGGACAACTGTCCAAGGGATGCCCTGCCCAAACTGCTTGAATGGATCAAGCCAAACTATAGGCCAGTGAATCCAATGATTTTTGGGGCTGTGTGCATTGTCTTCCAATGTCTTCCATGTGTGTGTTAAATCTTATCCAAGCGGTGGTTTCCTTGGGGAGGGTACTGTACGCCATGGAGGTCGTTGCTCTTCAACTGGGCACAATCCCACGCCAACGCCTTTGCCAGCGGCAGTCCATGCAAGGACAGATTTTGGTTTATCTTTGATTTTGGATATTTTGGCCAACTTTGAACAGTTCACACGCTTGCAAGCCATCAATCAGGGATGTTATACTTGTCACCGAATTGTTGATCATTGTTGTGTGTGTGAGAGCTCTAGAAGACGGAGTGCAGAGCACAATTCGATACAAGTCAAATCAAGTCGATCCAATTTGCAGGGCCATTGCCGAAAACATCACTTTTCAGTAGCACGCGTAATCATCGTGATCCCTGAGCCTGAGGATATGCCGTCATTGCGTGGTGTCAAACTGATATCTCCCATGCAATCTGCCAACACTATCCTTGCAGGGGATCCTTGGCCAGGGTAGTTGGCACTGCCGGGTAGCATGGTGTGGAACGTGTGCGATAGGCATCGGATCGTAACCAAGACGTGTTGGGGAAGCTATGGTCCTTTTATGTCCTTTTGGACATGACTATCAAAATAGGGCACCTCGTTGTCAGCGCAGCCCAGGAAGTAATTCCTGCTGGATTTCAGGAAGTGGATGGCGGTACTGGCAGTACAGAAAACGGAGGAACAAGTTGCAGTGGCAGCGCAGGTGCCCAAATTTGGGTCCCAAGATGTTGCCGAGTTGCCAAAAACAAGACCCCACTGTGTGATTCTGCTGAGAACTTGTTTGAATGTGCATGGGTTTCAGGAGAATGGTGGGACATGCAGAATATATAATATATTTATGGAGAATATGAATATGGCTTTTGAATCGAGAATATGGTATTTGAATTGAAAGGAAGCAATGTCAAGCAATGTCAAGCACAGATCCCAAAAGGATCTAGAAGATAGACGAATAAGGGTCTTTTCCTGACATATTCCTATTCTTTTCATTTCTTTTCCTTATTCTTTCCTGACTTCGTGGATGGAAGTCCTCAAGCTGTGCCGGCCCCAGGTTTGCTCATGAACATCGAGATGCGGAAGCTTTTTGCCCACTAGCCACTAGCCTCACTAGCCTCACTAGCCAAAGGTAAGAACAGGGGATTGCGGGATGCCTGTGGATCTGCAGAAATATTGCAGCGGGATTCTACATAAGTATGAAAAGATATGAAAAGCAACCCCCTGATAGTATCGATATGTATCGATATGTATCGATATGTATTGATATGTATTGATATGTAATGCCAACATCGGATTAATCAACCCCCCCCCCGGTAGGTAGGTAGGTAGGTAGGTAGGTACCTTCTGGCTAGTTTCTTGACCACCCCTTAATAGTAAGCAACTCTGAACCATAAAAATTTGGATATGGCTTACGTCAATTAGATCTTAATAGAATTCTAGTGGATTTGTTAAAATCTCATGGATCAGAAAGGTGGTTGATTAATCGGGGGCAAACCATGGTTATTATTAATGGGGGACATGGGCTTATGGGGGGTACCCTTTGGGAGCTATCCAAACTGATGATTTTTATAAAGATTTTAATTAGAAATCGATCATTTGGGGAATAGTCATTTTTTGAATTTTTCAATGATCAACTTAAACCTTAAGTATAACAATGATGATTAAAAAAAAGGTAAAAACAAATTGGAAACAAATAGAATTGGAAATAAAAATTGTTGGATAAAAAAATGATTTCAGCACTGGTGGTTTTTTAATCGGGGGGGTTCATTAATCCTGGGGGACCACCTTTCTTTAAATTACAATTTTTTTTTGGGGCAGAGGGGGTTGATTAATACCGCGGGGATTATTAATCCTAACTTGGCATTATTGATATGTATTGATATGTATTGATATGTATTGACTGTATTGATATGTATTGATAGTGAGGCATTTCAGATATCCTGCTGGATGCTGGTGTTGGAGTTGCAATTGCCAAATCTCACGGATTGCTATGGCCAGGCTGAGCTTGGAATGATGAGGTGTAATGCCATAGGAGGTGTTTTGGATTTCAGCCCGAAGCAACAGTGGCTGGACCAAATTATCCAGTCGCATGGCTTCGAGACATGCAGTTCCGGAGCCAGATGTTTAGCCAGCAAGAGTCAACTCTTGTATACATAGTTTCAAGTGGTTCCCGACAGGAATGGGTCAAAGTCAAAGTAGATGGTGAAAATAGAAAATGCATCTGTCCGGGCAATTTTCTTCATGTGATCTGCCATTGTCCCCCATTTTGACCCATTACCAGATCTGCAAAGAATTGGAAGTTGCTGTTTCACCCGAGCACATGCTAGCTCGGATCAACTGCGGCGCCTCCGTTGAGGCCTGTCCTCAATGAAACTGGTATGTCGCATGAGCATGAGTGAGAGGCAAAAAGATCAGAATGTGCTGGTTGGTTTGGGGCATTGGGTGAGAGCTGAGGCGGCAAGCGGCAGGCATGTCATGTGTGTTTTTCACACGGATTGTTTTGTTTAGATTGTTTAGTCCGTTTTCGAGGGCAAGATTTCTGGCAACAATTAGAGGACACCGAACTAGGCAGAGCCCAGGCAAGATGGAACCTGCTCAGCGCCCTACTTCTACCGCGGAACCTGCCCCTTCTCCGTGAACCTCTTGAACTACACAAAGGGCATGAAGGCCACCTTCGCAGCAAACTGCGGGGAAGCTGGGCTCAACTGTTTGGACTTCTGCCTCGTTCTTTGAGCGTGTTTTAGCATGGCCATTTGATGGGAGCTACAACTGCTTGGGGAAATAAGGTTGGATGGCCCTTAGACAGTCGATATGGGCCAGAGAAGCCAAAGCCGCTGCCAGCACGCTATCCTTCACATGCGCCGGTGATGAGCTCAGATTATTCACAATGGTTCAAACTCACATCCCATGAACCTCGGCATGACACTAGTCGGCTACAAGATTTTAGGTAGATAGAAAACAATCGCAAGCAAACACAATGCCATACCATGCCTGTTGAAGCCGGCAATTCTCAGGGCCAAAAACCTGCCTGGGAATGCAAGCGCAACTTCAATCCAACCTGCCCGGACGGCTTCAACTTTGATGGTGTCATGTGCCACGAGGCCCGGGATGGTCCTGCCATGATGCGCATGATGTGCCATGCACTGATCCCAATCTTTTGCAACAGGATGGAACCTATTTGGGTGCCAACATGTAGCTTGGACAGCAGTGCTGCGTGCTGCATTTGGCACCATCAATTTCTTGAGTCTTCGGATTCTGTCGTTTTCATTGTTCCATTTGAAATGTTTTGCATTTTCATGTCACTGGCAGTGCCTTCTTTCCGAATCCAAGGAAGAATTGCCGGTATCTCAGAGCAACAGCCTTGCCGCCGTGCACCTGCAGGGGTAAGCATCAGTTGCAAGTTTGCAAGCACAGAACCCGCAACCATCGTGCAACCCATGGTCATCTATTGCCATCGCTTCCCATTTATGTTCATTTAAAGTCACGTCATGATCATCCATATTCATCCATTCATAAGCATAGGCATCCATAGGCCATCACACACAGATACATAATGATATAATACGATATACTATTATATATATTGCCCATTGTGGATTCATTTTGTAGGGTACCCGTGCCACTTTAGTTCTCGGTCAAAGCTCTGTGAGGTGCACATTTCGATGCGAGACGCTGGACAGACGACATGAAGGAAGCCTTTGCAGCTCACTGCCATGTCTTCTGGCCGTGCGTGCAGGCTGACACTGCCCAGATTTGCCCAGTGACACAGTTGAAGCATGTTGAAGTTCCTGTTGAAGCTGGTTTCATTCGATTTCAAGCTCAAATTGGTCAAAGGATCCAGACGGATCCATACGGATCCAGAAGGATCCAAAAGACCTTGCTCTTCTCGAAGGGGCAGCAATAGTGGTGATGTCCCATGTCGTTCCAGGCCCCTGGAGCTCCTGGCCCTACAAGTCTTCGAAATGGGCCTGTGGTTCGCAACTAGTCCTGCAAGCAATAGCCGAGATGGTTGGCATTCCCACAATTTCATACAGTTTCTCTGTTATTCTGGGAGAAGCTCAGGGCACGCTTTCTGAAAGCACGCCCAAATCAAAGAAAGAGTGGCATTGTGTTGTAGCAGATTTCGATTGATTCAACCGATGTTGCCAACCAGTCACGCAGTACCTGCAAATCTAGTGAAAGTTCTGACAAGGAATCCAGAGCTACTATGGGTATCTATATGGGTTCTGTGCGGATCAAAACTATCAACCGACCCCCAAATTTTAGTGATGTCATGCTCAAAATGACCCAACTTTACCAATTTTGTGGGGCCAGCCCAACTTTGGCCCATTTCTCTATCCCAAACAATATATACATATAAATATATATAATACAATACAATATATAAATTACCCTAAATCCCATGATTTTTGTGATATACCGGTAGGCCCAGAACCAAACCACGGTACCTCCCAGAAGCGGTTGCTGCTGTGGCGTGCCCGCCGCTGAAACCACGGAAACCACGGCGCCAGACCGGTGAGGCGTGGGGAGCCGGACCTCGAAACTATCACCATTGGTTTCCCCCTATGAAAAGTTTTTTTCCCCAAACAGTGTGTCCAAACTGAGGGGTTCTTACGGTAGGTGTAAAGGCCGGTGCTTGATCAGGGTGCTCCAGCTGGGCTGCGGCACTTTTCCTGTAAATTTCCGTGTAAAGCGGCTCTTGTGACATGTTGACTTGCATTTCGATTACGCAGGCTCCCTCGAAGTGTGGGTCCCGGTCTTGGGATCGGTCTTCCTCCCCAACGTCATCCTCCTCATCATCATCATCATCATCATCCACATTATCCTCCCACGCCCCCACACTGTTTGGGGTCTCTTGCCGGGATAATTTTGACCTTTTTTGTGCCCCCCCGATTTTTTTGATGTAAAAACATGCAAGCACAAAGACCACCGGAGTCTTGGGGAATCCTATTTTGCACAACTCCCAGATTGTCCATTTCCAGCCGTCAAGGTGAAGTGCTTCCTGTAGCCATGCTGACCCATGCTGGGTAGTGCGCCAAAAAAAGGTCGCAGTGACGATAAAAAGTGGAGAAAGATGGAGAAAGTAACATGAAGGATATAGATGTCCCAAGACATTCAGGATGGCCAAAATCAGTTTGCATTCCCAATTCTCAACTTCTAGAGTATATGTGAAAGACTCTTTGAATGCGATTTGATGTCATTTTCTGGAGCTTTCCCAGGCCATCCACAGCCATCATCCAACCGAGGTGGGTGGCATTAAGGACTTGCTGCCTGGGGTCATGGTGCAGTTCCAGCTCTATGAGGCGCCAGCTCGCTGACATACCATGGTATTTGTGTATCTATGCCATGCGTGTGTGTATTTGACTGTGTTATGTACTCAACATGCACTTTTTGCAGGGCGTTCATTGGATCATACATTGAATCATTGTTTCGAAATCTGTCCGTAGGATGATGCCGGACTGGGCGCCCAGAGCTGCAGCATTTGGGACCCCAGGTTGCCTTGGAAAGGACCAGCTGATCTCGTCCATTGGATCCATCCAGTCCATCCACATCCCCAAGGGAAGGTCTCCATTTCTGTTGCAGGATTTGGCAAGGGCAAGAAGGGCAAAGGCGCGAGAATTCTTGGGAAACTCTTGGGCCACACACGATATCACAGGACCATTGTAGTTGATTAGCCAACCAGGTTTTGCTTCATATGCTGACTTTGGGCAAGCTAAGGCCAAATCGTAATCGTGGGGAATTCTGTTGCCTATCAATTTGGTGGACATATGTGGACGTGGCGCATCATTCATTTATATTCATGTCACTCTGCAGGTAAAGGAAAAGAGCGGGGACCTTACTTGCACATGGAAAGCGGATGGGTATGATGATGATACGTATGTTGCTATATGCCAAGACCTATCGGAAAGAGAACGAGAACACAAGAGAGCGCAGGGTAACAGAACAGGTGAACATTAGATAGTTTTGGACCATCCTATTCCGTTTGCGATTTTGCATATTCACAGGATGATTTGCAACATGTTTCGAATACTGCGAGGCATTGGAAACAGCATGTACTAGTTCAGAACATTCTGACTTGGGTTGATTGCTCTCGGTGGTATTGCAAGCTGCCAGATCCTTGCAACATTTTGCAACCATTCAATTTCTGGATGCTCATCAGCTCACTGCAGGAAAGGAAAAGGGAAAGATGAAAAGGAAGGTGAAGAAGGCGCTCCCATTTCAACTGTTTTCAACCACCAAGCGAGGCATTCGATGCACAGAAATATTGAAATAACAGCAGCTGGACAGCCGTGGCCACCCCCTTATATCCCATTATTGCACAATGTTCATCTATCTCACCAAGGCTAGCTGAGACCATCAGATATTGTCATCGCCAGACTATCAGCAATTATAGATAAGATATTATTAGCATGATGCCCATGGATTCCCCACTTCGTCACAACCCTTTAGACCACTGACTCACTGACCACGCAGGTGAAAAGCCAGACGGTGCCTGGGTTCGTTCAGAGGGAACCACAATCAGATCTCCGGGGCTGTAGTGAAGAACTACTTCGCGATGGGACATAGAGCAAGATGCCATTACATTCCCATCGAACTGCGCATGCTGAATCAAGCAGAATTGTATGAATATTATTAAATGGCTTCATTTGACACAGATACAGGCAGGAGGACAAGATTGGTAAGATTGATAGTGATCTCGCTTGACAGGTAAATCCTGAATATATCAACAAGTTGAATAGGTCCTAGAATAGGTCCATATAGGTCCTATATCCTAGCAGGTGCTGCACCAAAGGCTGCCAAGGCCGCGCCACCGTGGGGTGTCAGGATGGTGTCAGAGTAGTATCCAATTTGCGCATGGGCCATGTTGACATTTTTGACCATGAAGCATGGCACTGGAAATGGCTTTGTCGAGCCATTTCTTCACAGGCTTCCACTGGGCCCAAGGGGCAGAAAGGTGCGGGTTCTGTGCTCCCAATGACTCAATGATCTCAATGCGACAGGTCTGATGTCAAGTGACACAAGATCTATATACTTTCTTCATGCTTACATATCTTTACTCTACTATATATTCATCTATATATATATACACTATTCATCAGGCCAATGGTTTACAATCGGAGACTTCATTTTTGACGAGGTAACAGAGGGTAATTTGGGTGGCAGATTCTGCGGGGGCACTTGGGCCACGGATATCCGCGGACACTTGACACAGGAGATGCCGGAAAAGGCGGGCAGATGCAGATTTGTGCAGCTCAAGCTGTGACCTGTCAAGTTAGTTGATTTAGCTTAGCAGCTCACCCTGCAGATCATCCAGATCATTGAGCTACTGAGAAGGATCCACAGAGAAAATAACAAATCAATGTGGAAATTGGTGTGCCATGCTGAGAGAGGGAGATTGTTTGGCGCCCCGCAGGCAAGATGCCTCAGGCCACGGAACATCATCCTGCAGACCTCATTTTGCAGACCTTGTAGCACCAGGATGGTTAAACATGGTTAAACGGTTAAGTCGTTGCTCCTGCCAGGGCCAAGCCAAAGGTAAAGATGGAAAAGATAACAAAGGCCACCAGATGCAAAACAAGAGAGTAAGTCAGGCTTTATCCTACATTTGGATTCATGTTTCATTTATTTGTTTTATTTGTTGCCATTAGGATGCATTTGGATGCATTTGGATCAACTCGGTGTGACATGGTGTGACCACGAGTCCCGTCTTTGCAATGAACCAATTGAGTCAATTGAGTCAATTGAGTCAATTGAGCCTGTTGATGTTGTTTTTTTGCCATATGGCTTGGGAGTAGTATTGTCGTGCTCAGGTGATGCTGAGCTCACGGTTGCACCAATTCAGCAGTCTATGAACTGAATTAGGAGATGTTGTTGACGGATGTTGCCATGGCAGGCAAGGGCAAAGGTAAAGATGGCCGAAAAGATGGCAAGGGAAAGGATGGAAAAGGCAAAGACGGCAAAGGCAAAGGTCGCTCGGCAGGAATTCATCCTGGAAAGTCCTTTAGGAAATGCAGCAGCTCTCTGCAGCTCTCTGCAACCTGACCATGTTGCGGTCCTGTTCTTCTTGCGCGTCCTTGCAGGTAAGGGTGGCAGAGGCGATGGCAGGCACTGGCAACTGTCGGTGGCAAACTCATAACTGTTGAAACGCGGCCAACCTTATATAAATTGCATATAAAGTGCTAACAGTGCTTGGATAAACATAGAATCAGCGGATGATATGAACAGATTGAAGCCAATAGCAATCCTTCATCCCAGCCGCACGTGCAGTCAAAGTTTGCCCGGCTATGTAAATTTGGGGGTGCGGCGGCTCAGACTTTGGTTGCTTAGCAGTTGCTAAGGACTTATTCGTTTTGCACTTAGATATATAAATTTCGTTTTGCACTTAGATATATACATAATATTAAAAGCATTTATATAGCATTTATATAAAAGCAACATTGTTTTAACAAAGGAAGCAATATATATATAATTATATATTATATACATATATGCATATATGCAATCTATATGTAGCAATCTCAGGCAGCTTTTCTGAAAGGCCGTGACGGGCTACATCCACATTTCAGATGAGATGGGCATTGTCGCTACTAGATATTTGTGAAATCCACATGTTGAGCAAGACATCTGCGAACATCTGGTGGCCAAGCGGCTTAGGCTGATCCCTCAGGGAAAGGTGGAAAAGCTGATCCAGGCTGTCATCAGATGCCTATCCTGGCATCATTTTGGTGGGTCGATAGACATGGCTTTGTCTGAAAACGAGTACTACATTTTTGTATACCCCATTCCATCCCATGGATGATCAGCATATTTTCCAATTGCCTTATCTTGCCATTTTTTCATATATATTTTCTGGGTGTAGCACATTTTCAGACAAACACACATATAATAATAATAATACTAATAATAATATTAATATTAATAATAATAGTAGTAATTATAGTATATATATATACATATCTATACAGTAATATATACATATATATATATATCAGACTATCTCCCCAGTATAAATTATTTGATAAACCATTTGTTGGTTATTCTTCCCTGCTATCACTGTCTTGAAGGGATCACCTCCACGCTTGACGAGCCAGGCATGCGGCAGGGCCGATCGCGCCGGCCTTGGGCGT
>CAMXCT020002062.1:0-43709 GCA_947184155.2 Cladocopium goreaui
GTGTTTTTACTCTTTTGTCTGCCTCTGCCTCAGGCGGGCCAAGCTCTTGGTCGTTCGGAGTGGCGTTGGTGCGCAGAGGCCTGGCCGGACCGGAATCGGTACTACGGAAACTTTCTAAAAACTTAGTCACAACAGGAAGCTTTTCAATTTCTTCTGCCACATACTCCACATATTCGGAACGTGACCAGGTGAAACCATCTTGTTCATTTTCATTGTTTTTCTCCCAGTAAAGTTGGTGGTGGCAGACATGCATTGCAAGGTCAATATTTGATGTGTAATCATTCATTCGCCTTAGCTCAGCCGGTTCCGGTGTAACAAGCCAGGAGCGATCAACGAAGGACCAAACACCGCAAAAGCGGGAAAACGGCACGGTCTGATCGGTAAGGACATATCGGTTGTGTGTGATCACTGGGCCAAGGCCGGTCACGGCACCAGGTCTTGCAATTAAAATGCAGTCTGATTCGGGACGTAATACGTCTCTGATCGTACTGAGTGATGAATCAAGAGTGAAATGCACGTGGTTTCTTCCACCACGGGTGCCTCCAGGGAGCAAACCAAGTCTTCGGATAGATTCAAGGTTTTTCTCGTTCGCTCCATGGATGAGGTATCTCAAGGGAAATACATCAGGCTTAAATGGGCAGTGCTGAATTTCGACATTAGTGGAATGGCCACTCTCAAAACGGATAAAAATGCTCGCAATGTCGAGACCATCAAGCATGTCGGCTTGGCTTTCTCTTGTGGCTTCATCATCGAAGTCTGCCGGCTTAAACCAGGTGTCCGGTATCGGAACAATGCCTGGTTGGAAATCATCGGTGGTAACATAGCCGATCATGGCCCTGGCTTTATTAGAGTCGCAGATTACATGGGCCAGGGGCATCAGAAAGCTAACGGTATTTTCTCTGCGTCTGACCTGCATTGAAAGGTCATTAGGGTCAAAATCTTGCAAAAATGACTTTCCTTCACGGTACAAAGTACGAATTTTTCTGGCTGTGCCAGGATGGCTAATAAGCTCATGCAGGGACAATGATCCGTCACGATGCATTAAATTCGTATGCCGAAATAAGTAGGACAAGTGACGAGACATGGTTTCAAAATGGCTATCCGCTAATGCGGAATCATGGTCCTCTTTGTTCTTGATACCGGATTGCTTTCTAAGGACCTGAGAAATGCACTGAGCAAAAACTCGGCTGTTAGGCTGTACAGAATCAAGAGGCGCGCCGAATGCATCATCGATGACCCTGCTACGAGATTCGTAAGTTCGGGTATCACGCGTCTGTCTTCTGTCAGGACGATCTTGGCGACCGCCACGCGGTGTATGCTGAGGTCTTTGACCACGAGGACTGCGAAAGCCACGCGGTGTGATGTCCGCAGAAGCGGAATGATCAGTTCGGCCAGGCTTCGAAAACTTCGGAGGCATAAAAGAAAAATGAGTTTGGTCACCTTTTTGATGCGATCTTTGAAAGTTTGATCTTGGAACAAGATCTTCGAGGTGTCTCCAAGGATTGGCTTAAGGGTTCAAGAACAGTGCCAAGGGACGTGAGTCCGGGCGTCGCGAAAAAGAAAAACAATAGTAACCCTGTGAGCCGAGAGATTGCAGACACAAATTTTCTTGAGACGAAAATTTACTCCTCGAAGTATAACATTGCAAAAACATAATCTGAAATGTCTTCACTGAAGAATGTTAACACATTGTGCGGCTCTGACAACGTTTCAATGACCCATGTAGTTAAGAATGCCTTATGTTTGAGTAACGACCGGAATGGCGGGTGCATATCAACATTCTCAAGTTTGCCAGTGGTTATAGATGACACTAATTGGTCTGGTTTCGCAGTTGACTTAGTAAGTGGATCAGCCAGACAATATTCACTTGCAATGTGACTCAGGTCATCCAAGTGTCCGGTGTTACTCTCATGCCTTAACATTTGTATTAGGTGATGGGTCTCCTTCTGTTCAGGTAGGTGTGTTGTCTGAGCGGTGGTGACTAAATTGTTTGCGTCAGTTCGGATGTGAATGGGGACGATCTCACCACTGATGTTGGCCCAAAGTGCACGCAAAAACAAACAGGTTCCAAAACTTTCATTAAAGCATTCAATTCGGCAACAGTAGTGGATTGTGTTGTAGTGGTTATCTTATGACTCTCATAGTCAATAATCGATCCACGAGTTGCTGAGTTGGAACCGTCTATACGGTGTGTTTGCGTGTCGTAACCGGAATTGCGGTATGTTCCCTTGGAAGGCAAATTGCGGTCTTCGGCTAAGAAAATGACATGAGCACGCTGACTAGACTTATCACTGTTGTTGCGGTAGGATGCATCAGGCATGCCAAGGATACGCTGAGAACCCTTCAAAGGCCAGAATCTACCGTCAACATACTGACTCTTAAGGGTTCGGACAACCTTGTTGATTTCCCTGACATCACCTATGGTCGGACTAGCAGCGGCTGAGGCACAACGCGAAAACTTGTAACAGATGTGAACCTGTGTCCTACTCTGTAACCAATTGAGCTGTCCAAGAACAGATCGATAAGCGGTATGAAGTTGTGGATTGCATTGGATGTTATCCTTCAGAGACTTATCAATCTTTACTTCTTCAACTGCATCGACAGCAAGTTTCTGGTCTACAGAGATATATGGTCCATACTTGTCATGAGTCTTCCATTTGATGCGTTGTCCTACAAACATGTCATTTTTATCTTCCGAACCGACAGCAAAGTTTTTACGCAGACTGGACAAGACCTTGGACTCAAACACCTTGTCGCCTGCCATGAACAGGTCATCAACATGAAGGCAAACAAAACCATGTGGTCGGCGTCCTTGTGCATTGTTTCGGGCTACCGGATCCATAAGGTGGTCGATTGCTTCAGAGATGGTTACCTGGTCAGTATTGACACTGCGAGGTGGTTGGTAGGTCCTTGTCTTCGAGGTACTGTCATAAAGAACATATGTACATCTGTCTGCGCGTGTGGGAACAAGTCCACAGTCAAGTAAGGCCTTGTCAATGATCTGCCACCAACGGCGTGGCGCATCATTAAGACCGTAACCGGGTTTCTTAAGCCTAGCACCAATGTAAGGTGGGTAACCATACTCAGGTGGAATCTGACAAATGATGTCCCTGGTTTCATCATAGGCTTCACCTTGAAGGAAAGCGGTCTTTAGGTCCATATGGTACAAGTCCCAGTGATAGTTTGCAGCCAGCTGTGTTGCACATCGGAAACCTGCTCGTGAAGCTGCTGGACTATCTGTTTGCTGGGTGTTCTTCTGTTTGTCTTGAAAACCCTTAAGGACCCATCTTGCCTTAGATTTCTGGAAGTTACCGTCTTTGTCTTTCTTTACGGTAAGAACCCATCTTCCGGCAACGAAATTCCGAACTCTGGTTTTTCTCATATCAACAAGATCAAAAACTTCATTGTCAATCCATGATTGGCATTCAGCCTTCTTTGCATCTAAAAACTGTTTTGCAAGTTGTCTCTTCTCTTGCTGAGTGGCTTCCTTTCTCTTCTTGCCAACGAGATAAGAAAATTTGTGTCATGGAATACAATGTCATGAAAGCCTTGTCCTCTTCATTAATGCCGTGATATTCTTCAATGATATCAGATCTAGTCTTACGGCATCTTGTACGTTGTCTCTCTGAAACAACGGAATAAGACATACCAATCGAATTGGAAGATTCGACACTGCTCAGAGCTACTGGTGAACCGTCAATCAATCTAGGCACAGAGAATGAAGCAGTGTTACTGCACAACTTTTGTTCCTGTGACAGGAAACACCATTTTGAATCATCAATAACAAGATCATTATAGTCAAGAGTCTCATCGGTATCTGTAGAACCATAAGGAATTGTTTCATCTGTGTCCTCTTCTGGTTCCTCTTCTTCTTCTTGTGGCTCTTGCTGATCTTGAGTGTCAGGTTGTGGATCATTCTCTGGCACTGGCGATGGATTAAAAGGTCATCTCCGTCTAGCGGAAGTATTGGCGGTCCATTGTGTCCGGATGGTGCGGCATCTGGATCAGGCTCGTCATCATCAAAGTCATCAGGCACAGGATCATGCTTGGGTTTCTTCGGTTTCGAAGTGCTTGGAGCGACTACAGCGGGTTGTGTGGTCGCGTTTGGTGTGACTGATGGCTGTGTATCACCCCCCAAATGGTTACTAGGCTGAAATTGGGTTGAAGACGCAGGAGGCATTTGTCTAGATGGTCGAGCCTTAGTTGCAGGTGGTATCGGTGGATCACCTGGTGGACGCTTGGTGCTCTGTGTCATTGGTGTGTCGTCAATGTTTGGTGGTATGATGGTATTGGGCACAATAATTGTATCTGGAGCAACAGGGATGCCAGTGGCTCCAGGAAATGGTGGTTGAGGATGATCAGGTGGTGATGATGGATGAGGTGGTGGATCTGGTGAATCATCTTGTGGCGAATGCACCTCATCGTCCGGTACATCATCACTTGGTCTTGGTGGTGAATGAAATGGTGTGTGAAACTGATCATCATCAGGAGGAAAGCCGGGATGCGGCGTGTGCGGTTCGTCAGGCATGGGAACATCTGGAAGGTGTGGTGATGAAGGTGGTGTGTTAGGATGTTCAGGCGGATGATCATCATCTTGGTTGTTGTTCTGCTGAGGTGGAAGACCCGGTGGAGGGTCGATGTTGGTGTTCTGTTCAGGAATGTCATCTGTATTATCTGTAGGGATACTTCCATCATTGTTCCAAAACAATATTGCTGACCAATGGCTAGCAATCAACTGCGACAAATCTCTAGGATGTACGCGCAGAAAAACGTGAGACGCATCTCTCTTCTTCCAAAGTAAGAGTACGCCGTGCGTGTGGCGGTATTCAACTCGTAAGGACTGAAAACTACCACGAAAAATGATTGCATTGTCAAACATGGACGTACTCAAATACATCTGTCTGACATGTGAAACATCTTGTTGTGCTTCGATCTGAACAGGAAGCCAGGCAGCAGGGGATGGAATTTAAAGATGAAGTCTAGATTGAGACTCAAGGTCTCTGAAGCAAGGCAGCGGGGGAGGAATGTAAACATGAAGTCTACGACTACTACTACCACTACTACTACTACTACTGCTGCTACTACTACTACTACTACTACTACTAGTACTACTACTACTACTACTACTACTACTACTACTACTACTACTACTACTACGACTACGACTACGACTACGACTACGACTACGACTACGACTACGACGACTACTACTACTACTACTACTACTCCTGCTACTGCTACTGCTACTACTACTACTACTACTACTACTACCCCCTTCAAGCCCCCTTCAAGCCCTTTCTCCTTCAAGGCCCCTTCAAGGCCCCTTCAAGGCCCCTTCGAGGCCCCTTCAAGCTCCCTTCAAGCCCCCTTCAAGGCCCCTTCAAGCCCCCTTCAAGCCCCCTTCAAGCCCTTTCTCCTTCAAGCCCTTTCTCCTTCAAGGCCCCTTCAAGGCCCCTTCAAGGCCCCTTCAAGGCCCCTTCAAGCCCCCTTCAAGCCCCCTTCAAGCCCCCTTCAAGCCCCCTTCAAGCCCCCTTCAAGCCCCCTTCTTGCCCCGTTCAAGCCTCCTTCAAGCCCCCTTCAAGCCCCCTTCAAGCCTTGAAAGCCCCTTCAAGCCCCTCTTCACCTTTGAAGCCCCTTTCAAGCTTCGTGCCCCATTCGCCTTCAAAAAACACTGTAAAAAACAGTACGGAAGACACCTGTTCGTGAACGCGCCCGTCCAAAATCGGCAAGCGAAAAGTGAAAAAACCCGTGTTTTTCAACTTTTTGACCTCAATTTTTTGGTTTGCAACATCTTTTTTTGCGGTTCCGCAGGTGGCCGGGCCCGGAGGCGGATTTTTGAGTTTTTGGACCCGTTTTCGGACTGATTTTCGTCGTTTTGTGATAGCAGAAACACTGGTTTTTACAGTGTTTTTCTGTTGTCTGCATGCTTGACGGCTAGCTTCAAAACTTCCAAAAACCTCGTAAATTACGCTGTTTTATGTTACGGTGTGAATGAAAACATCGTAAATACCAGTGTTTTTTGACGTTGGTTAAAAAAAACACTGTAAATTACAGTGTTTTTGGCCACCTGACCCTCAAAAACCATGGTATTTGCAGTGGTTTCTGCTTCTCACCGCGCAAAAACACTGTAAATAACAGCAATTTCGCCGTTTTTTCATGTTTTTCGTTATTTTTTGAACTGCGTTGGTCCACTATACATGGCTATCAAATTCTTCGCGTTTTTTTTTCCGACAATCAGTACTTTCGGATGTTTTTGGTCTCAATGGCCGACATCATTGGCAGTTACGAGCGGCTGCCCAACGATGCGGTGCGGGCGGTTGCCGTCGCGAAGCGACGTGAATAACATTTTGTACAAGGACCAAAGAGGTCCACGACCCGCAAATCCCAACCAGACACACAAAAGGGGCCGGAGCCCGAACAAAACACCCACAAGATCGATCTGCCAAGGGACACAGTGGTTTGACCACTGCATCACTTTCAAAAACATGCGAAAAGATGAATTAAGAACCACGACATTCAAGCAGACATGAAAGCCTGGCCAGCTTGCCTGTCTACTCAGACATAGATGTGCCAAAACTGTACATGAGCACGGGGCTACAGCTTATGCCTCTCTCAGCGTCCTCTCAGATCAGATAAGCACCGTGTCCGAAATGTCCACAAAACGAATTAGCAAGTCTATGGCCCAAAGAAAAAAGAGGTGAAAAGCTGTGCAACCATAAAAGCAGTTTGCTTTTGTTTTTGGGTTTGTTTTGGGTTTTTGGTTTTCCTGTTGTGATTGCATATTGGACTGCGTACAGGTCCATCACCAGCACTTTTGTGGCTATCGCCTATCGACAGCCCTGCACAATAATCTCAATTCATCTTTTGCAATCGAACGTTTGTAACGACCTGGCGGAAGCCATGAAGGCGTTGGACGGAAAAACAATGTGCACACAAAAGCAGCAACAAAATTGCTAAAGCTACTGTACTCTACGGCAGCCACCTCAGAGTCCTCTCAGAAACAGGTTGGTCATTCTGGTAGTTGCCACAAAGCCTGGGTGTACAGTCCGTAGAAGGTTACATGGCGGGCCTGTTTTTGGTCCCTTCATTTTGCCAGATGTTCTGAAGCTTTGCAAGCTGCCATGTACGCAAAATGTCAAGCTGGAAGCTATGAATTTCTGTGATTTTGCGGAAGGTACTGTAACCTTCGAAACCTACTTGGGTCAGCGTCCAGGACGTCGTCCTTAACTCACTAAGACCGTCCACGCAACCAAGTCAACCACTCCCAGAGCTCAGCCACTTTTACCAAACACACAAGCACAGAAAGATGTCTGCTCATGTCGCTATGGTTCTTGTTGGTGCGTCACGCCTTGACACAAAATGATGCGGAGTCGCCAGTCAGCATCTTTCTGCTAACTTCACAAAAGCGATCAAAAACACATGTCCTCACAAAAAGTCTTTACATCAAGACATGGTTTGTTTGTCTAAATAAGTTTGAGTGTTTGAAAACTGTTGAAACATTTCAAGCACCAAAACATGATTCATGATGTCTCCCTCAGATCTGTTAGCAACTCCAGTTCTGAATGCCTTTCAGAATGTTGCTCTCGCTATCATCATTGAGAGACAAAACAAACTACACTTCTCCGATCAATGTCAAACAAAGTTCCTTCTTCCGAAGTCACAAAATGAATTCTACGATCTTCCCACGATTCCTTCGTGTACTTCTGCGATCATTCTGCGATGATTCTGCCGGCAAAACTAAAGCAAAACATATGGAAAATGGTTTGATTTTCCATGTCACTATACAAATTCAAATCCTCACGATGTTCTCCGTGCAATGAAAGTACTGAAAGAAGACGAAAAGTATATCGTTGTTGGGTTTCGTCATCTCCAATAAAACGTGCAAAACATGAAACGTGCAAATACGATGTCAACCATCACGGTTGAGCTCATCATCACGATGCAAACCAAATTCACTTCTTCCAATGCAGAAAAGATCAATGGATTCATCTCACCACAGATGTCAAATTTTCACACCCCTTTTTGAGATGAACTCCATTCCATAGGTATACGCTGTAACCCATCCAGACTTCAGCACATATCGCTCAAGCTCGACAGGTCGATACATATAGTACGAATTGTCCCGTTGTCCACCATCCAATGAACAACCAGCTCATATTCTCTTCCTCGCCTTTGCACCAATGAAGATACTCTCAATCACCTAGCTGCCTCTGCACTGAAGTTCCAGTGAAGCAACCCTTTGGCTTTCCAACCTTTCCAGAGTCCTCCACAACCTTGCATGCGCAGAGAAAAGAATACCAATCCTTTGCAATTGGACTCGTACTCTTGTTTCCCAGGTGACACATACTCCATTTGCAATATCCGGCCATCTCATCATCGACATATACCTCTCGGTATGTTTTGCCCTCATTGGCAAACTTTCCAAACGCAAACTTCGTTCTGCTCCAATCTCGAAAACTCATGCCTTCAGGCACCAAATCAGCAGCAAGCTGATCAAGAACCTTGTCGGCGATCCCAGGAAAGATTGGGATAGGCATCACAGGCAACTGCGCACTCAAAGGTTCAGCTGCCGAAAAAATCACATCGAATTCATCATCATCCAGAGCCTCACGAAGTCGCTTGCTTCCATCTGTCATTGCTCCTTGACTCTCCAAAGGAGTCAAAATACTTGATCCGGCTGCATAGCCTGACCCTGAATTCTCACTGTGCCACTTCCTCTGAAGAAGACCAAGCAAAGCCTTCTCATCTTCATCTGTCCATCCAGACTTGGCCATGGCTGCAAACCAAACCGCGTCCGGTAGTGAAAAAGCACTAGACCGTGGCTAAACTCTTAGGAGCAATCAACTTAGAACGTGAAACGAAGTGTCGAACCGCCATCACAGTCGTGATAGGATCAGTTACCTTTCAGGTTGTTCTGCGCTGCGCACACCGCATCTTACAGCATCGCGCAACAAAACTCTGCACAAAATGAAACATGGTGAAAACTCCTGTTTGTCTTTGGCAACGTTTGTTTGAAACAAAATGCAAAACAGGAAAATGAAACGTGACGTCAACTTCTGTCTCTCTCTCACAGTCACAGGGTCCCCTTTTTAAACGAAAATTCAACTCTTCTTCGAAGCATGTTTGACCGCAATCAAAATGTATCTTGCCAACTTTCGGTTGTAAAACGCTGTTTCAGTATAGTTGATTTGATAAAGTTCTGCATGAGTCTGGCATGTGCATGTAGAAAGTTTGGAATGAAGATTTAGTGCAAACCAGGCTGAATTGGAAACAAACTTCAATGTCTTTCCAATCGGAATACCATCCTTGTTCTGACATCCAGTCTTGCACAACCTCACCAAAGCCTCATGCCTCATGTCAAAACTCTGCAAAAGATTCACTGTCTCAGGTCGGGACCAAATGGTATTTCGTTCTGGAAGCTCAAACGAACATGAGTCTGCATGTTTGAAGTAACCACCAATCGCATTGATGATCTCATCCCATTCCTGGTCCTTTTCAGTGACTGAGTCCGGATTGAAATTGCGAAGCGGCTTCCACTTCCACAAGGAGTCGATGCATGAATATGCACCCAAGGTGGACATGACGAATTCTTCCACTGTCGAATGCAAACAGCTACACGACTCAACGTTCCAGAACTCTGCACCTTAGCAACTACACCAATGTATGGGACCTTTCGAAACTTCACAGACCTTTCTCAAGTTCGAATGTTCCGAACAACACAGTTCCACAATCGCAATTGAAGAACCCTGAGTCAACACTTGCTGCAACACACTCAGCTCACGAAGCTCTGCCAACTCAGCTGTCAAACCATCTGGAACAACAATCCCAAGAGCATAACGGTGTTTATAGAAAGCTTTAGCACTCAAGCATTTAGTGAAAAGATCTGCTGGATTTTCAACACCACTTCTGTGTCTCAATTTCAACAAACCCTCTCTCATCTGCTCTCGTAACCAATGCAATCTTATTTCAATGTGTCGTGAACGTCGTGGCACGTCCATGGATCTCACAAGTTGTAATGCGGAGCTTGAATCGCTCTCCAGCCAAATCACAACTTCTTCTGGCTCATCAATCTCATGAAGTGCAAACAGAAGACGGTGAACCAGTCTTCCAAACGCAACACTTTCTTGACACACTGATTGCAAACCATAAAGTTCTGCCTCACATGAACTCAAGCTCAAAGCTTGCTGTTGTCGGCTCAGAGACCTTACCAAGGACCTCTCAAAGAAAACAGCTCCACCGCTAACACCTTTGCGGTTGTTGAAACGGTACGGCGCATGTGAAGCGTCGCTGAAAGAGTGAAGATGGACTGATCTCAGTTGAGTATCGTCAACTTGACTCATGATGGTCTCATCTCTGCTCGGCAAACACAAGCATGCATGCATGTCAACATACAAGAATCTCAAAACTGCTTTCAATGCTTGTTCAGTTCCGTGCATCGGTTTCGCTTGCTGTGTCCCAAGAACAGACATCCATGTCTTCAAGTCATGACGCACCTGTGACAACCAAAGCAATTTTCCCAGCGCCTTTCTGAAGCGTGAGTATGCTTCATCTGACAAAGGTTTCTGAAAGTTGCTATCTGTGAGTGTCTTCTCAAGATGTCCCGAAATGTCAGGAACATTCTCAGACCCACGAGTAACACCATAATCCAGAAACGTAGAGTCAAGATAATGTGGATCGACACCCAGAGTGATCTCAGAGGAATCTCTTTCTCTCTTGATGACACGACCAATAAAGGTCAGGGATCCTCCCTCTTCTCCGATCTCTCCAGTTGTCTTCACAGGCACTACAGACGGCAAAGTTGCAACCACATGTTCTTCGGCTTCCTTAGTGGTCGACAACAACAAGATGTCATCAACATACACAACACACAAACAAAACTCAATCTCATGACCATCTTTCACAATCTGTCCACCATACACACATGGTTCCAACGAATCAGACCAAAGGCCTACATGTTCAACCGTAAATGTCAAAAGCTGCAACCATGCCAGTGAAGCATCACGTAACCCGTTCAATGCCTTTTCAAGCAAATAGTAGGTCGCTTCACCTGATGGAAAGCTAATCGACAACGGCATTTTCAAGACAACATGTACACCAGTTCCCAATGGGCTATGCATGAAGGCATGACTCACGTCCAATGCACGCAAAAGCATCTTCCGTGTCGCTGCCATTGCAAGCACCAAATGAACACTTTCAATCGAAGGGGTAGGACTACTAAATCCCAAAGATCTAGCTGAGGAGCCACGATTGAAGTCCTTCGCAACAATCCTGGTTCGAACCCTCTCACTGCTTTTGTAAGCTGCAACCCACCTTGACTGGATCAAACGAAGGTTCGGAACAGCCTTCTTCATGTCGTCCAGTTCTGACTGGGTGATGATGCGGCCAGTCTTGCAGTGTTCCAAGTTCCTAACCTCCTCTTGCATACCTTTGAAACCTTGTTCCAAATCAAGCTCTTGCAAACTCTGGTCATCTATGATACTGTCCGGTTTCCAAACCAAGACATCTTGACCTCCAAGACGCATCTTCACAAAATCATGCTCATTGCCTCGATTGAAACAAACAGAATCAAGAGAACCAGAAAACATTTCTGGAGATGTTGCCGGAGCAAAAGACGCTGGACCTTCAAGTGTACCCAAACTCGCAACCAACACAGGCTCACCACTACCAACCCAAAACCAATCAAAATCCATGTTTGTTTGAAGCAGTTCCTCCGAATCTTCACGGATCTCTCTTTCCAACTGTTCTCGGTCGGTTTCAGCTTTCCTTTTAAACCTTCTAGTGTACTCAACCTGTGTTTCCGGCTGTCGCCGAGCGGACTCAGGTGTTGGTACCAATTCTTCATCATCGACCTCTTCTACTGGCACCTGAACCTGGGGTACAACAACAGGGCTCTCCTGAGAGAGTGCAGGTTCAACACGTCTTTCCTTTCTCCGTTGTTCCTCAAACTCAGCAAAACGCTTTCTACATTCCTTGTTGTGCCTAATACCAGGTGCTTCCATGCCACTCTCACATGCTGGACATCGACGAGTCGGTTCAAAACGTGATACGTCAGGTGAAGTTCTTTCAGAACTCTCAGGACTACCAATGGCTACATCTGCAGTATCTGCTGGTGACGTAGGAGATGGAGTGACAGAAACTCGAGACGGCTCTGCTGGAACTTCCTGTGGAGTCACGACAACGTTCGATCTTGCCAATGGCACTGCTGGCGCCAAACGCAACTCACCAGATTTCTTCTTCACACTGCTGGACTCTGGCAAGACAAGTTTGGGCTGTGAAGGTGCCGGCAAACTCTGACCTTTCAACTTTCGCAACTCTTCAGGAGGTAGCTGACTCATATCAGCTGGTGCAGTCCCACTGTCATTCACAATTTGGGGTCTACTACCTACAGTCCCAGTGTCAAATTGAGTCAAAACACCCTGTCCCGAATTCAAATCCCATCTCAAAGGTGAAATAGCCCTGATGTTCCTAGCTACAAAACGCATCAACTCAGCTTTGCCATCCACACGAATGAGACCCTGCACAACTGGACCTCGTTCCAATCCCATGTGAATGAAAGTACACTCAACATTCCTTGTTGAAAGTGGTGAATGCTGCCGAATTGAATCAGGAATTTCTGCCAAAACCTGAGCACCAAACAAAGTCGAAACTGGTTTGGATAACTTCCTTCCTGAAACCATTTCCAATGGACTTCTGTCTGAACCTCTCGATGTTGAAAAATGGTTGTTGCACAAAGCCAAATACGTCAAAACATCAACCAAATTCTCATGTGAAAACGTGACATCCAACCCTTGTGCATTCAGATCAGCCCTTAACACAGAAAAGGATTCCTTTAATTCCCTAACTGCTCGCTCAGCCGACCCAATCGATGGATGTTGTTGTGGCGCGGCTCTCCGAATAGCGAACGTGTATCGGCCAGTGGAGGATCCAATGATCTCTCCCACGGCCCTCTCGCTATCGGTGTGGACATCAATGGAGACTGCTTTCGAAGTCAACCCAAAATGTTGAAGCCATACAACAATTTGTCTCCTGGCTGCTTCGACATCTTCTCCAACCACCACATAGCCAATGCACCTCAACATCATCTCTGTTAACACAAGGATCTTCACCAAACCTGGGAGTTCGTCTGTGGCGATCTCGCCTGATGTCTTGAGAAATGCAAAATCGGCCTGAATCGAAACCTCTTTCCTGTCACCTTTGTCTCTTCTGTGCTGAAAAACGGAACGACCCTTGGCACACTCCAAACAGTTCGGGTTGAATGGAATATGTCCCTGTCTTCGGTGACGTGCCAGTTCATTGTCGTCTCCTCCAGACACAGCTGCGACAGAAAAGTCATGAGTGTTACTCACAGTCAAGTCAGACCTGTATGCACTACTACTACCAACATCTGGATACAAACGAACCCAAGGACAATTGGCAAAATAAGCAACGTCAAGACAATGCATTCCAAGCTTCTCATGGAACAAATCAAAACCTTTTGGACCTTGTGTGAATCTCCATCCCGAATCTGCCAATGAAGTGATTGACAAAATGTTGTGCCGGATGGAACCCACCAAAACATTCAAACCTTTTTCTTCCAACACCAATCATCACCTGATGTACCTGACATGTGCATCTGTACTCCAATCTCAGCAGTGCCTGACATGTTGACTGAGGATCCATTGGCAGCTCTGTAGCCACTCACATCAAACCAATCATGTGCACGCACCAAAACGACTTTCATCGGTACAGTGGCACACAAGTCTCGGCTGGGGTCATTAACAAAACGTGTCTCCAAGTTGGAACCGTCACCAAGTCCAACTTCATCTCCACACTTCAAACCAAAAAACCATGGCTCATGAGTACAGCTGTCGCAACCTCTTGCCAGCACACAACCCATGTCAGCCGCTTCAACTTCCTCTGACTCATGAGTACAGCTGTCGCAACCGTTTGCCAGCACACAACCCATGTCAGCCAGTTCACTTCTCACTACTTCTGACTCACAAGTACAGCTGTCGCAACTCCTTGCCAGCACACAACCTGTGTCAGTCAGCTCATCTTTCTCTTCTGACTCATGAGTACAGCTGTCGCAACTCCTTGCCAGCACACAACCCATGTCAGCCAGTTCATCTTCTTTTGACTCACGAGTACAGCTGTCGCAGCTTTCTGCCAGCACACAACCCGTGGCAGCCAACTCACTTTCAAAGTCTTTGCAATCAACCACAAGCCTATTCTCGGTTTCCATGTCAGCAACCTCATGCTCATGCACAAACCTAAGACCTCCAGTGGTTTCACATGTCATGTCAAACAACAAAGGATTTATGATCATGCTGCCGACACTGCCAGTCTTTTGGACATCAGACTTATTGTCGTGACTTGCACTCGGTTCCGCGCTTTGGACTGGTCCCTGTTGCCAGGTATACCCATACCCGTCGCAATACCATCCAGAACCATCGTCCCACCATGTCTGCGAAACTCCCCATTGACCATCACAGCTCTCCGGCCATTGGTCATGCCACCAATAGTCATCATCGTCCCAACTCTCTGCAGTCCAGTCGGTCCAATCCTCTGAAACTTCATTCAACTTACCTTTCTTTCCCTTTCCTTTGCTACCTTTAGAGCCTTTTCCTTTGGAACCTTTCTTATCCCAAGTGTCAGTCCTTGCACTACCCTTACCTTCTCTACTCTCAGGGCAGTTGAAGCTGATGTGTCCATTCTTACCACATCTAAAGCACCGGATCCTGCTCATGTCTGCGGTACAACCTGCTGCAGTGTGTTTCCGACTGCCACACTTCCCGCATCTGCCTTCCATTGCATCTACAAGTTCAGCATCAAGAGAATGATGATCTACATTCCCCTCCAGGGAACTCAATCTCTTGCTATGACCTGTTGTCTCAAAATCGCTAAACAGGCGCTGTTGCTCTTCCCACCGCATCGCAGCGTTCCTGTAGGACTCGTAATTGTCTGCGCTGCTGTGGTGGAGAACGTAGTTTTTCACTGTCTCCGGCAAGCTTTTCAACAGAACAACTAGCATGTCAGAATCTGCCAGCTTCAGTCCTGTGGTGTCCACCTGCATAGGGAGAGTTCCTAACAACCTTGAGAACCTTGCAGCTTCATAGTCAATTCTTCTGATAGTATCACTAACCAAGGAACTCGGCGATGTCTGTGTCGCCGCCAGGACAAAGGATTTCCCTGCAATCTGCGTCCTTAGTGAGAGCGCTTCGGATCTTGACCTCAGAGAAAATTCAAGAGTAAGTTGCCTAAGCAGTTCAAACCCGTTTGCTTGTTGGTTTACTGCTACTGTCACTCTGTCACTAGATCCTACTCCATGTAATGCCACACCCTCACTGAAGGCGTTCACCAACGCCACACACCTGGGGTTGTCGTGAAACGCAGCTTTTAAGATGGACATAAGCCTTCGAGACCTTGCCTGTTGTGCTCCACTGAGAGCACCCCATCTGATGGGACCGGGCCAACGGCTACTATGCTGGATTTCTACAGAAAACTCTAAACTTCCACCAGCTGCCCAGGATGACAACTCATCCAAATAGCCAGCCCAACCTAACACCTCTTCTTCTCTTGTCTTCCAAGTTCCTACTGGTGTTGGTGCCGGTGTCAACCATTTTTCGCTTTTGGCGAAGACATCCAATTGCTGTGAATTTCCATGATTTGATTGTTGAACACCAAAACCAGGCAAAACATCAAATGGCTGCGGAGTCACAAACGACGAATCAGCTGCCCTACCAAGACCATCACCAAACACTTCTGGAACCCCTCTTCTCTGTTGCATAGTTACAAAACGATCTTGCATATGCTGCTGCACTGTCTGTAGCTGTCCCTCACTCATGCTACCTAACATGGCCATGACCTCTTGGATCTGCGCCGCCTGAGGCGTCAAGCCTTCCAAGCTCGCTCCAACCGGGCCACTCGGCATGTTTCCTTGGCAACTCATTGGGTTCACTCCTAAGTTTGGAAAATCTCCAGACCTTGGTCCACCATTTTTTTTTTTCCTCCGATTTGGCCGATCGCACTAGGCACGGTCCTTACAATTGCGTAAGCGGTGAAAAGCAGTAAAGTATAAACCACGTGTGGTCCAAAAACTCTGGCAAATCATCACGAAAAACAAACCAAACAAAACAAAAACGACCCGCAAATCCCCCAGCCAGATTTGCGTTTCGCCACAAAGCAAAACAGCGAAGCAACAAAGAACGGGGCAGGGCCCAACAAAAACCAAAACAAAAACTTGAGATTTGCCTTGGATACAGTGACCTAAGCCACTGTATCATCCTCAAAAACATGCAAACTAATTAATTGCGGCAGTGCATGGAGTATAGTACACGATCGTCCAGACTGTCTTACCTGAGAAAAGAGAAGAGAATCCAATATTGCAGGCAGACTGATGTGTAACACGACAGAGGCCGCCTGTATGGACGTCTTGTCAATAGCAACTTCGCATCGCTGCTGTTCACCCTGTATCGTTCAGCGTATGCACGGCAGTCTGTTCCTGTCAATATGCACCACCGCAAGGGATTGTAATCTATTTCCCCCCCAAAGTGGGGAGGAGAGCACTGACAGCCTGCAAAATGGTGTGAGCACTCGCAGGAACCGTCAGATCGCAATGGGCCCAAGACCCTAAGGCCGTGGGTAAAAAGGTGGCTATAGGCCTGACCGGCACAATACGGCCATGACAGACAGATGAAGCTTCCGACCATAGCATGGGCTCGTGAGCACTTCCAGTATGATACTGCCGCTATGTATGCAAAAGTCGCATTCGCATTGCTGTCAAACTCGTTCCCCTAAACTATGAAGGTTGAAGTGGTTCACTGCGTCAGCACTAGGTTCTCAAACAGGAGTCACTAGGCGTCATCGTCCCAGCAAGTCCTGCGGAGAGGACCAGATGCACCGTATGTTAGCTGTGTATTCCAGACGAGGCCACTCTCTCCCACCGAGTGGGCCATTGCCAGGGCATTACAGAATATCCGCACAACGAACCATGTGGGCAGGCTTTGCTGCACTCGGGCGCTCCAGACTGAACAGCAGGAAGCACAACTGGACAGCGCCAGTAGAGCTCACTGCAGTGCAGCCTAGTCCATGGCTCTACCGGGAATCTACCGCCCCTCTCGGAAAAAACGCAGAAACAAAACAGAGCGAGAAGGGCCCTTCCCAATACAGCCAAAGAAAGAGCCACAAGACTCAACCAAACCAAAAACAAACGAATTCAAAGGGGAAACAAGGAGAGGGGGGGACGGTGACAAAAACGCCCCACCTCGGACAAATCCTTAGTCACTACCAGATGAGTCTAATGTAGCAATGGTGAAACGAAGAGTTATGATGCAGAGCGGTAACCTCGGTATCCAGGCAACAGATGAAGCAAACAACAAAAAGCCAACCAACAGAAACCTGCCATCATGGGGGGAAGCACAAAGGGGGGAGCGGCCAAAGCACAACACACACAACACCACAAGCCACACAGAAGAAGCGAGGAGAGGAGCCAGGAGGCAGCAGAGGACAGAGAGAGAAAGGACACACACGCACTAGAAGGGGTACGAACGTGCCTTAGCGGAGTCCAAAAAGGGGCCAAGGATCATACAATGATGAATACCTCAGTGAGGGAGCACACAGCCCCCAACAACACAGGAAGCATGGTGTAGAGGGAAAGATCCCCACACAGGGCCAAAGGCCTTTGTTGCCATGAGACATCAAAGGCCCAGACCTTGGTCCACCAGGCATACTCGCACAACCATAACTTGGCACACGCGCTTTGCAAATTCTGTTGCATAAACGTTTGTTGTTGGGAATCCATTGCGCACCAAACCATGCTGGTCCCGGTCCTTGCATTCCAGGGACATTTCCTTGTTGACATCCCTGCACCGGACCTACCTGACAACCTGCATCCAGGTTTGTCGTGCTCGCAAATCCCTGTACGTTCTGTGACACATTTGCTTGTTCATCCCAGATCCACTACCTTGCTGACTAGGCGTTCTTGGCACTGGCGGCAATCCGTCACCACGGTTACAACCACCATTTCCGGTACCACTTCCTTCACCTCTTTCAGCTATACCAGGACCAGGAAAACCTTGCACACCTTGACTCGCACTGCCTGAATCCATTCCTACTTACGCGCAGCAAGCAGGCAGCTCCGCTACCATGCGGAAGGTACTGTAACCTTCGAAACCTCTTGGGTCAGCGTCCAGGACGTCGTCTTTAACTCACTAAGACCGTCCACGCACACAAAATGATCCGGAGTCGCCAGTCAGCATCTTTCTGCTACTTTACAAAGCGATTAAAAACACATGAAACATTTCAAGCACAAAACCATGATTCATGATGTCTCTCTCAGATCTGTTAGCAACTCCAGTTCTGAATGCCTTTCAGAATGTTGCTATTGAGAGACAAAACAAACTACACTTCTCCGATCAATGTCAAACAAAGTTCCTTCTTCCGATCACAAAATGAATTCTACGATCTTCCCACGATTCCTTCGTGTACTTCTGCGATCATTCTGCGATGATTCTGCCGGCAAAACTAAAGCAAAACATGTGGAAAATGGTTTGATTTTCCATGTCACTCTACAAATTCAAATCCTCACGATGTTCTCCGTGCTTTTTTTCCGTCCAACGCCGTATGACTTCCGCCAGGTCGTTCAATCACGATGTTCTCCGTGCAATCAAAGTATTCAAAGAAGACGAAAAGTATATCGTTGTTGGGTCTCGTCATCTCCAATAAAACGTGCAAAACATCAAACATGCAAATACGATGTCAACCATCACGGTTGAGCTCATCATCACGATGAAATTTCTTCCAATGCAGAAAAAGGACCAAGACTTCTCGTCCACGCCCTAAGTCTTCAACGCGGCGTACCCTAAGCCTTCAAACCTCGGCACGTCCTAAGCCTTCAACGCGGCGCGCACTGAGCCTTCAACCTCGGCGCGCTCTAAGTCTTCAACCTCGAAGCGCTCTAAGACGCCTCAAATTGGTGCATCCTGGTCCCTCAAATTGGAGGCCTATTGGGTTTAGGGCTCTGGGCGCCGATTTTGGCAATTTTAGATCCAAATTGGGTGGGGCTTTGGATCTCAAATTTAGCAATTTTGCAGGACTCTGAGCCAGAATGTCAGGTTTAACGACCAGAACGTGCCAGTTTCAAGAACTAGGCGCCAATTTGACGGACCAGGGCACGTTTCAAATTAACTTCTCGAATGTCCACTAGAAAGTTTTTGGAGTTGGTACCGCCCAAGCAGTGTTTAGGATGTTCCGCACTAGAGAACGGAAGTTTGCCTGTACACGGTGTTTTTCCAAAATGCAAATTGAGGCCCAAAGTCCACCTCAATTTAGCCTAAAATTGCCGAAATTGAGGTCCAGACCTCCAAGGACCCCCAAGCACCCCCAAGGGATTCCAAATGGACCCCCAGGGGCCCCCAAAGGACTGTAAGGGACGCCAAGAACCCTAAAATCAATTAATCCAAATCCTTTTATCCTTAAAATGTTTGAACCCTAATTCCTCTAACCCTAAAATCATTTAACCCTAATCCTTTAAGCCTGAAATAACTTACTCGAAATCCTTTAACCTAAAGTCCTTTAATCCTAAAGCCTTTAAATCCAAAAATCCTTTCACCAAAGCTCTTTAACCCCAAAACCCTTTAACCCTAGAATTCTGTAACCCTAAAATCCTGTAACCTAAAATCCTTTACCCTAAAATCCTTTTACCCAAAACTGTGAAAATTTGTGTCCCTTAGAGGGTTACAACTTGGCTTTGATGCGACCTGCCATTCATTGAGTATTTGGTAGTGGAACTGGACTATGGGAAGATGTATGGAAATATACACTCCCGTGCATATGGACTGCATGTGCTACGTTTCTGGATGTAACTTGCATGGTGGCTACAACATGATGTTGTCAATGGTTTATTTGGGCAGAACTCTGAAATTGATGCAGAATGGTTTGAGAACAACTGGAATTGGTTACAATACCGTGAAGATGCGTTTTATGTGCATGTGAATGTTTTTCGTCAACTTGGTGGAGAAGAAGAATGTTTTTGGAACTGAAATTCATTTGCAACGAGGTTTTCTGGACTGCAAATGAATTTGAAGATGATTTTGGTATCGACGACCTTTTGAACAAGCTCAACGTTGTTTTTCAAACACATGTGCATGCGTTTTCAACCACAACCTTGACTGGATTTGTTTTCTGCATGATGCGTTTTATTTTCGGAAGCTGCCAACTATTTTTGTCAACAGTTTGGATGTTTTTGGACTTTGTGCAAATAGTGCGTTTGAAGAGAAGATGGAAGTGAAGCTGATTTATTTTTGGAAAGATGGTGAATTCAGCTTTACTGAATTCACCAACATGTTGATGATGTTTGTCTACCGCCGCCGTTGCATGTTGCAAAGGCAAAGCAGCTGAAACAGAAGAAGTCCAACTATAACATGCTGCATGTGCATGACAGACAACTTGCCTTCGTGTTTTTCCTGTGTGGAAAAGGATTTGAGAGTTCGCAGTGAAGCTGTCGTGTTTTGGGGAATTCGTGTTTAATTTGTTAAACGCTCGACGCGGAGTTAAGCCGACCCCTTGCGACGTTAGGAGCGCGACTAGTGGTTGTAATTAGGTCCTGTTGGATTTTCGCATGGTAGCGGAGCGGTTGTGCTCCACGCGTAGTGTAAGTAGACGCGATGATGCCAGGAAGTAACCAGGGACAAGGACCTAATGGCCAAGGAAGTGCGCTAGGAATGAACTCACTGCATGTAGGACCAGTAGGGTCGCCAACAATGAACAGAATGGAAGGAGGAGGTGAGCAAGGCGTAGAAAGAAACACAGGTGCTGCAGGTAATTCGCCCACAGGTACTGCGATGCAAGGCAACACGCAAGCAGCAGTAGGAACTGGGACAGCAGCGACACAAGCGGCTCCGGGCTTAGTTGGTCAAGCTGGAAGCTTAGTTGGAACTGGACAGATGCTACCTCCTGCATGGAATACTTTTGGGACATATGGACCGATGCGTGGTGGTTTGATGGATCCACGAAACTACAGTCAAAACCAGGGTTTTCTGGGATGTCAAGGTCATGGATGTAGTGGTTGTACTGCATGTCAAGGGTATCCAGGTCTGGGAGTGCATGGACAAGGTCTGTTAGGACAAGGTCAGTTCGGACAAGGTCAAGGAGGACAAGGTCTGACAGGACAAGGTCAGGTAGGACAAGGTCTGCATGGACAAGGGATGCCAGGACAAGGTTGCATGGGAACTGCAGGTCAAAGTGCCCAAGCTAGCACAGGTAGAAGTCAAGAACCAGGACAGGGGAATGCATGTTATGGAATGCCATGGATGTCAGGTCATTGCGGTGGTGCCCCAAGTCAAGGAGGACAAGGTCAGGTAGGACAAGGTCAAAGTGGAGGCATGTGCATGGGACCGGACATTGGCGGAGTAACACCCCAAAATCAAAGGTTACAAGATGTGCTGAGGCTGATGGGAGGTTTGGAACCGATGCAGTTAATGCAAGTCAGGCAGGTGATAGGTGAACAGGTTGGCCAGGCTAGAGGTGTACCTGAGATGTTTGGACAAAGGGCCACAAATGGGTTTCCTCAAAGTATGGATCCAATGCACGTACCAGGAACATCCGGGGAATACGTAGGTGACGTATTTGCTAAAAGTGAGAAATGGTTGGGAACGCCTCCAACACCGGATTGTGCAAAGTGGACCAGTAGAGAAGCAGAAATCCTAGGGTGGCAAGCTTACATCTATGATTTAACAGCCTGGGCGATGCAAGCCAGCCTTGAGTTCGGAAGTGAGATCGAGCATGCCTGTAGATGGCCAGATCCGTTGCACTGGAATCAATTAGCTGTGCCGCAACGTGCAAGAAGCAGAAGGTTGCTTGCTATTTTGAGAAGTGCGTTTGGAAATCACCCGAGAACTTTGACGTTGATCAATGCATTTAGTGAAGGAATCAACTTGTGCAATGCGGATGTGGGTGTGAATGCAGAGTTGCAAGCTTCGAATGGCTTTGAGCTGGTGAGACAGCTGACCCTTGAGTACAGCATCAGGACGAGGAGTGAGGCACTTAGTTTTAGAACGGCATTGGCAGGAAAGTCTTTTGCACTGCATGGAAACGAAACGAGTGCAAGTACGATTGTGACAGATACAATCAGAAAGATAGACTTTGAAATGGCCAGGTATTCTAAGTTGCTGGGAACACTGTCAAGTAGAATTGATGCCACAGGGTTGCATGTAGCCGAAGCTGACTTGGTAGCTGTTTTGCTACGTAGTTTGCCTGAAGCAGTCAGGACGTTTTGTTTGCATCACACTGGAGGTGAGTCGTACCAAGCTTTTAGGGCCACAGCACTGAGATGGGAACAGCAGCAGCGTGCTTTCGCTGAGTTCCACCCCAAGAAAAATCTATACCAGGTCACCCAGGTGGAAGGTTCAGATGAATCCACTGTGCAATATGATATGTCTGCAAGTGATGGTGATGGAAACTGGAATTTAGATGCAGTAGGGGTTGTGCGATGTGGTACCTGTGGAAGTAGGAGACACAGTTCAAATGCATGTGATGTTGATTTGTCAAAACTGAAGTGTTTCAAATGCCAGAAATTTGGCCACATTTCTGCAAATTGCCCAGAGAGAAAGAAAGGAAAAGGAGTAATTAAGGGCAAAGGAAAGCAGAAAGGGAAGAAAGGCAAAGGCAAAGGTAAAGGTTTTGGCAAGAAAGGAAAAATGAACGAAGTAGGATACGATGAAGAATGGGACAGTGCGGACATGTGGTGGCATGACGATGGTTCTTGGTGGGAGGACCAGTCATGGTATGAAACTGCACAGGTCTGGAATGACAGTTGGAATGAATCTTGGGATTGCACGTGGCAAGAAGGACAGGAGAATTGGGACGAATCTTGGAGTTGGCCTGCGACGGATGATCAGCAGCAGAATGCGAGTGCAGGTGGAACGACTCAGGGTGTCCAATCCTTAGTGCTGAGTCCCTTGATTTCAGAGATGTTTTCAGGTTTTTCGACAAGTTTGACACTTGAAACTAACATTTCAGATGCTTTTGATGATGTTTGCAGTCATTTTTCAACCGATGAAACTGTTTTTCATGTCTCAATTGCAGGTTTGCAGTGTTTAGAGTCGAATCGACTTTTCTGCACGTGTCAAAACTGCATGACTATTAGTGATGATTTTGCAGCGAACTTAGAGTGCTGCCAACTTCGAAACGTGAGACTGAAACTCTTTTTCAACAGGTTGCCACCAGCATGTTTTATTTCTGAACCTGAGTTTTTCATCAGTGGAGAATTCGTTCCATTTTCTGACAGTGAATCTGCATGTTCAGTTGTCATGGACACCATGTTTGGAGACGAATTTGATGACAGTGACAGTGAAACTGAAACGGAAACAGAAACGTGTCAACTTTGGAATTTAAACTTTGGATGGTTGCATGAATCAACACCACAGGTAGATTCCAATTTGTTGTGTGGCATGTTTTCAGCAGGAAACACCGACCTTTCAGGGACCACTGACAGTTCAGGGACGTTGCATAGAGCCCTACATCGTCCGGTGGCCTTTGGTTATGGTTTGCAAGGTGTAGAGGCAGAAGGTGATGCTGAGGTTTCCCAAGACTTGATTTCTTCAAACTGTCATCGAATTCAGTTGCAAACAGTTGGAACTTCGACTTTTCTGAACGTGCATGATACTGTTTCTCATGAGTTTGAACTGCATAGATACTCACCTGTTTTGCATCCATTGCTTTCGGAAATCATGATGGGTGATGAGAGCCAGCACTGGTGGTTACTGGACTCCGGTGCGGCTGCAACTGTGATGGCCACTTCGTCAAGAGTGACGTATGGTGCATAGGTTGTTAATTCACAAAGTGACCGCTTCCGAGCGGCAAATGGCAGTAAGGTGAACATAGATGGATCAACTACTGTTTCTGTTTGGGTTGGATTCAAGAAGAAAAATGATAATTTGGGAAGATTCCCAGTGTACCGACAGGCAAAGTTGAAGTGCTTAGTTGGTGGCATCAGCCACAACATCATTTCAACCAACACTCTCTGTGAGTGCGGATGGGAA
Source organism: Cladocopium goreaui (assembly GCA_947184155.2). NCBI lineage: Eukaryota > Dinophyceae > Suessiales > Symbiodiniaceae > Cladocopium > Cladocopium goreaui. The sequence continues at coordinate 24,018 of CAMXCT020002062.1, forward strand.
TTCAATCAGAATCCAGAAGGTGCTGAGGTTACTCACTGTGCGTCAGGTTTGAGACTTGACAACATTTGCAACTTTGGTGGATGTCCATGGGTTAAGCTTGACCCTGCATGGATGTACCATGATTCTGATGGATCTGCACGGCATGATGATGAATTCATCATGTCAGAGGGTTTGCATGCGGTGCATGGGAATTTGAATCCATTGAGCAGAGCGGCAGAAGCTGCGCTTGAAGCCCATAGGTTGCAGGGACATGTGCCTTATGATCCAAGGTGCACTATATGTGCGCGAGGAAAGTCAACCTTTCAACATCGACGCCGTCGAGAAGGCGCTCTTGAGACTGAGGTGCAAGCCGACTTTGGTTTTCTAACCACTCGTGGTGAAATGGTTGAAGATGAAGCAGACGGAACTATCAAAGTTCTGGTTTTGACTGAGTTGTCAACAAACTGCGTTGGCTATGTCGTTGTGGGCCAGGAGACAAGATCAGTGAAGAATCAAATATGCAAGTGGCTGGATCATTTCGGCCTTGCATCGTCAACGTCTTCCGTGGTCCTGCATACTGATGCCGAACGAGCAGTATCTGAATTAGTCGGAACCAGTTCTGACAAGTATACATTCTTGGTTCGACGTGCACGACCTCAACAACACCAAAGCAATGGAGGAGCTGAACGAGCTGTGAGAAGACTCAAAGAATCCCTTGCTGTGTTGCGTGCTGAAATGAACCAAGGTGGTGCTGATGTCTGTTTTACTGCACGTGGACTGCAAGATGTTGCAACCTACATTGCATTGAGCCACAACCATTTTTCCAAAGCTCATGGAACTGACTTTTCTCCATTGGAATACTCCACACAACGAAAGTTGTCTCGACCTTCCTTTGCAATGTTTGGTCAAACTATCCTTGCCGAATTGCCCAGCAGCATGCGAGCCCAATCACCGAATGAGACGAGAAGTATTGAAGCTGCATTTGTGCATTCAGGTTTGGATACTGGACCAGTTGTGCAAGGTGCTGTCAGAATTGATGGTGAATTAGTTCTGAAGCGCTTTGTTGCAAGGAATGTCAAGCCAATCACACCAATCGTGTGGAATCAAGTCATTGGTGATCAGTTGTTTTCTGAGATTGAAGGTGGACAAGTTCAAGGAGAACCATTGCCAGCACGCGAAGGAATTCGCATTGAGCCGGCTGCCCCGAATGTTGAGAGACCAAGATTGCCTGATGCCAATGTTGAGCAACCTATGCATGATGATGATGTTGTTGAGTACCCAGATGGTGCTCCAGGTGATCTAGTGCGAGAAATGAAAGAACCTGATCCAGGCTTCCGAGCCCCTATGCCCAAGAAGAGACCGGTGGAGTCAGCTCCATTTCAACCGAGAAAGTCAGGTGAATTGAAGATTGCCAGACAAGACCCAATTCGTGCATCTACTTCTGATGGACCTGCGTTGCCTAAAGCGTCTCCGAAAGTGTCACCAAAGTCTCCGTCTCCGTCTCCAGATGTTGCTAGGTCAGATGTGCGTGTTTTCCCAAAGACACCCCGGTGTCCTGCATGTGATTCTGGAATGGATGTACCTGGAATTAGGCATAATGCTGAATGTAAGAGAAAACGTGCTGCATTTGAGGCGAGTGAAACTCCCGTTGAAATGCCAGATGTTGTGCCTAATGTTGCAAGACCGAGACTTGAGGTGAGACATGAAGATATGGAGGTTGAAACTGAGAATGGCCCAACTCCGGTTGGCGCAGGTTCTGAGGAGGTTGGTCTAAGTATGGACACTGAAGGTTCAGGTGTGAAGAGAGAAGCTGAACAGTCTGTGCAAGATCTAGAGGACGAGATGGCTGCTGAGCGCGCAGCGGGAACTCAAGAACCCATGACTCTTGATCTTTTTCACATGGACAATGCATGTCATGCCTTAGGACCTGTTGCATGGTGTTTGGAACAAGGACCAGAGAATGCACGAGCCACGAGTCCTGAGTTGTTTGATGCTGAGCTTAATTCAATTAAGTTTGCACATGGGAAGGATCACCAGTGTGTGAAGGTGAAACTTGGTGGTTCAGAAGTGCTGCTATGGAAACCAGATGAAGTGATTGATGACAGCTCACTCATGCAACTTGACGTGGACTTAGGTTTTGAGGGTATGAAAGAAGAAATTGGTAATTTAGAGAAATGTGGTGCTGGTAGAGTCATAGGACAGGCAGAGGTTGATGCATTGAAAAAGAAACACCCGCTCATGCGTGTGATTCCAAGTAGATGGGTTTCAGCATACAAAAGTGAATCACGAGTCAGAGTCCGAATAGTTGCAAAGGACTTGAATAAAGGAATTAGTGCACGAAAGCTGGGAATTTCGAGCCCAACACCAAGCATTGAGGGCCTGCATTTCGTTCTCACTCTTGCTGCCCAACGTGCTCTTCGACTGAAAGGACTTGATGTTTCTCATGCCTTCATGCATTCACCCCTTCCTCATGGACTTGTGATTGTGCTGAAACTGCCCCTCTCCGTCTCTATGCCTGATGGCTCACAAGCCTACTTGTTGCTCTATAAAGCCTTGAATGGTCTTCGAGATGCATCGCTGCACTGGCTGAATTTGCTGAGTGACAGCATCCGTGGTGTTGGATTGACTTCTGACGAGGTCGAACCGTGCATTTATCAAGGTGTCGTGAATGGAGAACTTGCACTGCTTGTCGTATATGTGGACGACCTACTCCTTTGTTGCCAATCTGAGAAAGCTGAGAAGATTGTGGAGAAAGCAATTGGCAAAGCCGTGCCCTTGAAGGAGACCGGAATCATCCTTCCTGGACGACATGGAGGTGGACGTTTAATTTTCATTGGCAGGCATGTGCATCGTGGAATTGATGACGACTCTTTGACAATTGGCGTGGATCCAAAGTTTTTGGATACGACCTTTACTGAATTCAACATCACAAAGGGATCTGCATCGGTGCCGGATGTGGCCGGCATTTTGGACAAGGCCATGGGCGACAAGAATCAATTGCAAGAACTCTCTCCCTCTGCGTACTCGCGATTTCGCCGAGCACTTGGCAAGCTTCTGTGGATGGCACAGTCTAGGCACGACCTGAAACTATATCTCAGTCTAATTGGAAGTCAGCAAGCAAAGCCCAACCAAGGCACTGAAGCTGCCATTCGTTCTTTGTTGCGATTTCTGTTTGAAGATGTGGGAACATGTTTGAGGTTACCATCCCCAGAATACGAGAATTTGATGATTGGGCCTGCAAGACATTCAATTTTGCATTCATTCTCTGATGCATCGTTTGCTCCATACAGATTCAATGGTAGAAAGGGAATTTCTGGTGGAGTTGTGTTCTGTGAGGGTGCATTGGTTAGGTCATTGGCTAGGCAACAGCAGTCTGTGTCATTGTCCTCTTGTGAAGCAGAATTGTATGCATTGCAAATGGTTGCCCAAGAATCTGTTGCGTTTAGCAATTTTTGCCATCGTGTTTACACAGGGATTGGTGAAATGAGAGAGAGAGATGTGCCACAAATCTTGCTGGAGTCAGATAGCTCTTCAGCCTTGCAATTGTTGGTCGGACAGGATATACCCAAACGAAGTAGATATGTTGAAATTCGTATGGCCTGGATGAAAGCTAAGATTAGCTCAAATGAACTTTTGGTTGAACACAGGGCCGGAACGGACAATGTGGCAGATTTGTTTACCAAATGTTTGGGGACCAAAGATTTCCTGAGACACCGCACAAGCTTAGGGTTTGAAACTCCTGAAGTACCGATGCAAGACCTGCACAGAGTTCGTGATGTCATGCTCATCAACAGTAGGGTTGATCACAAGCAAGATGTTGCGTTTGTGGAAGTTTGTTGTGGGACTAATTCAGCTCTGAGAGAAGCTTGCAAAGTTGCACGCATGCCCTATATCGGTATAGTCAAACGAATGGAAACTCCGGACATGTTTCAAAAGGTGAAAGAGTTTGTTGAGGTTCACCAACAGTTAGGCTACCGTTGGGTGCATGTGCACGCTTCTACTCCTTGTAGCTCAGGGTCGCCACTCAAGAATTTTTCTGCAACGATCGAATCAGAGGCAGACAGGTCATGGAAAGGTATCATGGAGAACGTCTCTAAGTATTTGTTACTTGGGAATTCGAGGTCTTTCGAACTGCCCCGAAACAACAACATATGGAAACGCGAAGAAACCAAACGAGTTTTGAAACAATGTGGTTTGCAGTTTGATGCTGAGGTGTTTTTGTGTCAAACCGGTATGCAAGCACCGAATGGATTGCCTATCGGTAAATAGAGTGGGAGCGGGGGGAAGGTGAGGTAAGGGAGAAGGGGGTAACTGTGGCTGTTAGGTCTCAGGGGCACAGACGAAGAACGCGGAAGTAAACTGGGTGGGAGGGAAGGTGACATAGTAGAGGGACACGGGGTAAGGGGAGAGAGTACTAATAGGGGAGGCGAAGGGGGGATGTGATGGGAATATAATTGAATAGGCAAAATAGGAGGGCAGAGTAGGTGCAATTCGTGGAAGAGGGTAGGATGACTGGGAATGGGGGGGGTGGGTTAGAATGTGGGGGGGAAGGTGAAGTTGATATGAGGATGGGAGGGAAAAGAATGAGGAAGAATAAGAAACAGGAGGAATGGAAAAAAGAAGGCGGAGGTGCGGGAGTGAGGGGGGAGCTGATGTAGGTGAAAAAAGGGCAGCGCTGGACGTAACGGAAGTACTTATCTTTTGTAGTGCGTCAGCTGGTTTTTGCAATTTGCTCACAAGGCGTTTTGGTTGGTGCGAGTGTGAGAAGCATGCAGGGATGTACGATGTCAACTGGACAGCAACAGGTGTGTATAACAAAGAACTGGCAAAGGCCATTTTGGCCGCAGTTCGTGCTGGACGGAAGGACCCCTGAGCATGTTCGTTTTTTTTGCATGTCGCATGGAACAACCAAAACCAAACAAACGTTTTTTTGTGTTTTGACCTGCATGATGCATGATTTTCTTGAAGAAATGTGCGTGGCAGGTGGAACTGTTTTGTTTTGCTTTGCACGTCTCCGGACGTCGCCAGTTTAAAAGGGGGACGTGTGATGTGTGAAGGAAAGTTTTTTTTGGCATGTGGGAACCAAAGATGTTTTGCATGTCTTATTTCAAACAAATTTGAAACCAAACGACAGTGATGTGAAGCACTGCAGTCTTGTGAAGCACAGTTGTTTTATTTTTGCGAAGCACTGGCGTACGCGAAACACAGTTTTTGATGTGAGAGACAGTTGTTGTCAAAGAACTGCATTGATGTAGAAACACAGTGATTTTTTTGCATGTTCAGTCATGTCTGCATGTTCAGTCATGTCTGCATGTTCAGTTGATTTTGCATTGGACTGATGTGGACAGGGTTGGACAGAAGTTTGTTTTCGTTTGCAACGTTTTGGATACAGAATGCAAGTCAGAACACTGCCTGGAGAACTAAGGATGTCAGGTTTCAGAATTCACTCACACGCCCAACTCAGCAGTTGCGGACACTTAGGAACCCCTGAAACAGCTGAACTGCTGCACTCGACTCCTGCGTGTGTGTGTGTGAGGGTTGAAACAGTTCACAATTAGGAATTCGGTTCTGACGTGACGCCATGGCTTCCAAACCACAGCAATGGCATAGTGATGCTTCTGGATGGTACCGACAGGGAGAGAATTCGATGCCTTACAACCCAAGTGACCCAGTCTTGGGAACGGATATGACACAGGGAGAATGGGACCAATTGCGCGAGTTGATGCGCAAAGCAGAAGCTGGTGGAAAAATGAATGAACTCTTGACCGTCCACAAGAAAGAGGTCAAGAACGCACCTATGAACAGATCATATCCACCAGATGATGATTGGAAGGACTGCATGGAAACACATGTGCCTCCAAGCCCCTCCAAAGTGCATGCTCCGACAGGTTCGAATTCATCCGCTGCATCGGCTGCACCACCTGGTGCCCTATGGCCGGATGCCTACAGCCAGAATGCATACAAGGTGCCTCCGGCAACACCGCCGCCTACTTTGCAAGCTGGAGGGAATTCAGGGATCGTCGATGCACGGGAATACCACAAGAAATGGCAGGACAGGCCATATGATCCCAATGACGACCCTTGGATTGAGGAGGATGCCAAAGACCCAAAGAATGACAAACCTGTGATACAACTTTTTGGAAATGTGGTGCAGAAGAATGCGGATATTGCAGAGGCTAAAGCTGCGGCTGCAGCCATTGCTGAGATTGCCAACCGCTACTGTGCCGATGCTGATGGACAGCCTGCAGGATTTCCAAAATTCAATGCACAGGTTCCTCTACCTCCTGCAGCAAAGGCAGACCCACCGATTTTGCCTGCATCTGCAATTGGAAGTGAGAAAGCGTTCCAGGAGCAGAAGGGCAAGGGAAAGAGCTATGACAAAGGTGGGAAGCCTGACAATACCAAAGGTGGCAAGCCGGAATTTGCGAAAGGTGGCAAAGAGTTTGAGAAGGGTGGCAAGGATGACAAAGGTGGCAAAAATGTGGCAAAGGGAGAATTCAAAGGTGAACTCAAAGGAAAGGATGGAGAGAAGGGGAAGCAGGGTCCCAAAGGACCAGCTCTGCCTCCGCCCAAAGCTTCTGGTTCGAAGTGTGCACGCATCTCCGAAGAGCCTCCGGAGGTTGTGGAAGGCAATTCGAACAAAATACCTGACAATGGCGCTATGACCGATGGCCCCAAAAGACGGCATGAGGCTGTCGAGTCGAATTCGGATGCAGAGAGTGCCAGCAGCGTTTTGGGAAGCTATTCATTCATCTCCGACACCGGCGACTCCCCGCCACTATTTCCAAAGGTGCAGTCAGGGCTGCCAGCAACCCACAAGTGGGATGACAATTGGAAAGATGCCACAATCGACTATGAGGAGGTCGATTTCAATGTGCCACAGCCTGCATGGATCAAGGATACATATCACTGGTCATGCACGCTTCTCAAGATGGGCCGTTTTGCCGAAAAGCCCATCACCTACCATGACTTTGTTGTGAGGGTCTTCAACCAAAGCATGGAGGAGTGCCGCTACGCAAAGAAGATGATTGGCCAGTTCCGCAAGAAATTAACTCCAACGCCGAGGACACAGGGTCCGGATTTCTGTGCATTCCTAATTCACTGCAGGGTGGACGCATTCCTCAATGCCGGCTATGTCTACCAGCGTGAGTTCTCTTGGCGTTAATGGAGTGATTGCGGATGCCAATGTGGAGCTGGATGTGGCGATTTTTGGTTTTGCATGTGCAATGTGCCTGGAATTTGTTGTGATGAATCCTCTCTGCAGAATCTTTGGGCTTCCTTTGCGATGAGCTGGACTGCAGGGAATTCGTTGTGGAGCAATTTCAATGTGGCACTTTGACACAGTTTTTTTTTCATTTTTCTACATCAATGAGTATGTGGACAAGGTCAATGGATTACAACACAAGGCTAATTCAAGTACACAGGTATTTTTGCAATACATCTGCAACTGGTGTGAAGATGCGACTTTGTGTGCAAGTCCTCACTGGAGGTTGAACAGATGACCGCTTTATACATATGTGTGGCATGAGAGCCTTTGAGACTTCTCTGGATTTTTGGCTGTCTATGGATGGGAAACGCAGCAAAAGGGGGTATGGAAATATACACTCCCGTGCATATGGACTGCATGTGCTACGTTTCTGGATGTAACTTGCATGGTGGCTACAACATGACGTTGTCAATAGTTTATTTGGGCAGAACTCTGAAATTGATGCAGAATGGTTTGAGAACAACTGGAATTGGTTACAATACCGTGAAGATGCGTTTTATGTGCATGTGAATGTTTTCGTCGACTTGATGAAGAAGAAGAATGTTTTTGGAACTGAAATTCATTTGCAACGAGGTTTTCTGGACTGCAAATAAATTTGAAGATGATTTTGGTATCGACGACCTTTTGAACAAGCTCAACGTTGTTTTTCAAACACATGTGCATGCGTTTTCAACCACAACCTTGACTGGACTTGTTTTCTGCATGATGCGTTTTATTTTCGGAAGCTGCCAACTATTTTTGTCAACAGTTTGGATGTTTTTGGACTTTGTGCAAATAGTGCGTTTGAAGAGAAGATGGAAGTGAAACTGATTTATTTTTGGAAAGATGGTGAATTCAGCTTTACTGAATTCACCAACATGTTGATGATGTTTGTCTACCGCCGCCGTTGCATGTTGCAAAGGCAAAGCAGCTGAAACAGAAGAAGTCCAACTATAACATGCTGCATGTGCATGACAGACAACTTGCCTTCGTGTTTTTCCTGTGTGGAAAAAGGATTTGAGAGTTCGCAGTGAAGCTGTCGTGTTTTGGGGAATTCGTGTTTAATTTGTTAAACGCTCGACGCGGAGTTAAGCCGACCCCTTGCGACGTTAGGAGCGCGACTAGTGGTTGTAATTAGGTCCTGTTGGATTTTCGCACTCCACTCTGACTGCGCCATCCCCCCCTATGGCTGCGCCATCGCTCGACTGCACCATTCCCTCTCGCTGCGCCACCCTCTGGCTGCGCCATCCCCTCTGGCTGCGCCACCTCCTCTGGCTGCGCCACTCCCTGGCTGCGCCACCCCTTGTGGCTCCGCCATCCCTTGTGGCTGCGCCATTCCTCTGGCTGCACCATTCCCTGGCTGCGCCATCTCCTTGGCTGCGCCACTCCCTCGCTGCGTGCTCCCTCTGGCTGCGCCACCCCCAACATCCCTCCGGACTGCGCCATCCCTCTGGCTGCGCCACTCCCTGGCTGCGCCACCTCTTGGCGCCACTCCCTCTAGCTGCGCCACTCTTCCGCACAGTGCTGTGTCGGTTCTGCCCTCACAGACCTGAATTGGTGATCGCGTGTCAACTGTTTGCCGCGATTGAAGGTGTAACGACCTGGTGGAGCCATGAAGGCGTTGGACAGAAATTCACCCTTCACACAGCGCTGACCATTGCCAACAGCCAAGTGTCCCTTGTTGTATTGGTTTTTTGTTTTTGTTGTTTTTGTGTGTTGCTTTTTGTGGTGTTAGTTCTGTTCCTTGTTGTTGGGGGCTGTGCAGCTTTCTTCACTTGAACCCATGGATCCCTAAAGCAAAGTTAGGCCCAACGGCAGATTTTTTTAGGCCTCTCGGAATGCCCAACACCTGTGACAGATTAGTTGATGGCACTATCGCTGCGGTCATTATGAAAGCAACCTGTGCATACATGCACCCATCTCAGGTGGGTAGGGGGATGGGGTCTCCGATACCTAGCCTGTAAGAGGGAGCGTGGACCCGCGAGGGTCCCAAGGTTGCTGAGTGAGGGTATTAATGGGTGCATACCCGTTGACCTCTCGAGCTGGAACCATGAAAGGACATGGTTACGTCACACTCCCTAGCCGGCAGGTTGGTGCTGTCCTTGGGGACTCGGACGTGTCATCCTGTGCTGCGTGGTCGACGGGCCATAGCGCCATCCACTCCTTGGTGACTTGGAGGTGGGTCCCACCCTTCTAAGTGGGTCCTCTTTGGGATGGTCAGGCGAGTTGGGTGAACCCCTGAGTGTGGACTCACTGAGTTCGGACTGCGGTTCGTTCCACTGTTGTTCATGCAAAGGGGGGTCAGGTACACTTCTTTGGTAGGTTGTTGACCAGGTAGTGGTTGTCGTTCGGTTGTGGTCCCACGTCCTTCTTGGTGACTCGGAGGAAATGAATGGGCAACGGGGCCTAGCCCGCCACGATTGGATGTCACCACTGCTTCAACTTCCGATCCATTGTTTATGTCCTGGCTAATGCTCAAAGTTTGTGTGAGGGTTGCTGTGCTCCGCACGGATCAGACCGTCGGTTCCTCCGTGACGAATGTCAGGGTAGTCACGGTGTCTGGGGACCTCCTTCCTGTGTTCCCATGCTTTCGGGTATGTGTCACATGGAAGGGTGGGATCGCTATCGACTGGGTCAGCCAGCGGTCGAGGTTCTGGCAGAAGCACCTCGGCTTAATGTACAGTCAGGCCACAGTAAGGTCCTACACCAAGGATCGAGCTGTGCTGCGTTGGGACCACACCCTTAAAAGGGTAAGGTTATAAGGTGGACAAGAAACCAACCCATCGAAGTACCTCATGTGGGAACCTTCGCAGGCCACATTGAACAAAGACATTAACGGTCTGGTGTTGCTTGCTTCTGCGGGTTGCCGCCTTTTTGGCGAGCGAAAACACCGGGAGACCGTATACGTCCTATGTGGTGGAAAGGGTACCGCCCCAGGGTGCGCCCTACATGGGAGCCCAAAGGTACCAAGCGAGTAATGAACTGTTTCAAAGAGAACCTCGTTTCTTTTCTTGTTGATTTTTATGGGCCTGCGTCAACATGGCACACAAGTTGTCATCTGCATGCGCTGGGATGATACTAAGATATCACCTCTTGTCTCAACAGATCTTTTTCACCCATAACTGGAACCTGTCACGTCACTGTTGTGTGGTTGTGTATTTTTTGTTTTTGTGGTTTGTGTGGGTTGCTTGTGTTTGTGTTTGTTTTTTGTTTTGTTTTGTTTTTGTGTTTGGTTCTTTGTGTTTCCGTTTTTGTTCTCTATAACGTGACAAGTGAATAGGACTATGTATCGGTCCTCTACCAGTTGACTTTTGCGGCCCTACAGCTTGGCCCCTGCGTGAATTAATTAATTAATCTCATCTGCAACATGCTTGGAAACATGTTGAACGACCTGGCGAAAGCTATACGGCGTTGGACGGAAAAAAAATGTTTCAAAGAGAACCTCGTCTGAACATTTTGAGGATAGACCTGGTCCTTGGGCAGAGAAAAACGCTCGTATTCCTCCTGACTCCATTTAATGCCGTTGATTTCAACACTTGCTAAGTGACCGCTCGAGCTGCGCAACGCTTGCAAGCCTGCATCCATATTGTCGAGCTCGCCCTTCGCGAACTCGATCGCATTGGATTCAGTTTTGAAAGCGGTATACACCGCCAGAGTGCACTGCAACTCCCATATATGGGTACAATTTCCCATATCACGAAACTGCATAGCATGAGCACTCGCATAGTGAAGCTGCTCACAATACCGGTGCAATATGATGATTGGAAAAGCAGTACTGAGCGGACTCTGAGGGTAGCTGAGTGCTGTTACCGCGCCGTCTTTTTCACCTTAGATCACGTTTCACCCTTCTGTTTCACGGCGGTAGTTTCTCACCACTTTGTTGTGACCCGGCCTTGTCGGTGTTTGCTTCAAAGTGTCAGGGTGAATGTCATGCCATGATGGCTGCTCTTTGTGATCTCGGGGATCCTGGCTGGGGGGATCCCTGGTTTCCGCATTGAGCTTTTTTGCTTGCACCCTCGGAGTGGCCCTTTGTGATTTTGTTGGCGGTTGATTGTTGTTTATTTTATTTATGGGCCGGCGAACATGACACATAAGCTGTCATCTGCATGTGCCGAGACGATACTAAGCTATCACAACTCGCTTCAACAGAACTGTTTCACCCATAAACTGGAACCCGTCACGTCACTGTGGTGCGTTTGTGTGGTTGTTTGTGTTTTGTGTGGGTCGTTGTTTTGTTTTTTGTTTGGGTTTGTTTTTGGTGTGTTTTTTGTTGTTTGCTTTCTGTTCTTTGTGTTTCGGTTTTTGCTCTCGAAATGTGACAAGGGATTTGGACTAAGTATCGGTCCTCTACCAGTTTACTTTTGCGGCCATTACAGCTTCGGCCCCTGCACGAGTCAATTAATTAATCTCATTTGCAACATGCTTGGAAACATGTTGAACGACCTGGCGGAAGCCATAAGGCGTTGGACGGAAAAAAATAATGAACTGTTTCAAAGAACCCCAGCACGCAGTCAATGCTGTCCAAGCATTACTGGATAGTGATGTCCCCACGGCGGCCCTTCTGGTAGACCTATCGAAAGCCTTTGAAGGGTCAACCCCTATTGGATATTATATATCCTACAAATGAGGGGGGCGCCAACGTGGGTTTGTAACTATGCCAAGTATGTGCTATTCGGTAGCCTTATCCGCCACAAAGTACAGGGCAGACTACTACCGCCCAGAGCGGTGCATGTGGGAGTTGACATGGGCAGATCCTTTTCAATCTTTCTATTCTGCCTGGCGATGGACCCAATTTACCATTACCTGAATAAAATTCCGCGGGTATTAAGTGTGCAGGGGTATATAGATGATAATACGATTGCTGGACCTGGGAATGATATTGGATGGATCCTAGATATCCAAACGTGCTATCAGGTCTGCCAAACAGCCGGTTTCCAAATCGATTCTCACTTATGCTGGCAAGCAATCTGTTCTGACTGTTCCCCCTTTGATACGCAAGCTGTAACGGACAGGAAAGAGAAGGAACGTCTCCTCCACCAAGCGTATCACCCCACTGCCCTGTCAGCCATTCGGGCTGCCATCCTGCCAAGAAAAACACTTGTCCTGGCTAGAGCAGGAATTTGCATTGGCCTTACTCCTAGGAACGCTAGTCGTATTCTAAACGGAATGGACTACTCCCCAATTAGCTCACTCCTAGCCAGAGAGTGTCAGTGTAGATGCAAGACTGCCCTTGTAGTTAATAGTCCACTCCCAAGTTGGGTGCTACGCCAACTTGACCAAGCCGGCTTTGGTGCTCACTGTGTGCAAGGGGTGGCCACGTCACTTGGCCTGCTGTTGCTAGGACGTGCACAGCTGAATAGCAATGACTTATGGGAAGCTACTACGCATCCATCAATATTAAAACAGATCAATCCAAAGGCAGCTGAAAAGTTTGTACACAGACTACGGTTGTTTAAGCAACCGGTATTATCAGTCGTGTCAAGAAGCATAGCTTTCAACACGTTTTCGCAAAGTGCAGTCGTGTATACAACCTCTTATTTTGGTACTGCCACTGAAGATCTGCAAATGCTCAGGGCCGCAGCTGTTGAACTTCTTCTCGGCAGGAGTTGGATACGGCACGATTTGCTTGCTTATGTCCTTCGTTGGATCGGAATATCCCCACTACTTGACCCGGGTCTGAGCATTTTAGTTTCTGCGCTAGGCCTATTTTTACGTAAAGGAGGAGAGCTTCATGAACTGTATAGTGAATACCCCCCACCTGTCAAGAGGCAGACACATCAACATCCGTAGCCATTGGCTCAAGCCTTTGGCTCAAGGCTGTATCGGCTCAAACCCCGTGGGACTGGGTAACCTAATTTTAACTCAAGGGGCAAACATCCATCTTGGGTGATTTGCGTGAGTTAATTTTGGGGGCACCAGTATAAAGGGGCTAGGGTAGTACTGCCGTAGGAAGAGCACAAAGGTGCCCGTCAACCTGTTTTGTTTAGTAGATAATTTGGGAGGGGGGGTTTTATCTTAGTTTTGTCTGTTTAAGATCTACCTTCTCGTTTTTGACTTACTTGCATTGTGTCCGTTGAACACACCTGTTTTGCACCCCACTTGTTTAAGGACTCCTGGGGTACCCAGTGTAGTTCTTTTACTTGTGATCTTGTTGGTTTGATTTATAAGGCTCACTGGGGTACTCAGTGTAGTCTTTATTGTTCTTGTTATCGTCTTGCTTCGCCCAGGTTGCCCCTCTGGCCTGCCTCTGTCTAGTCACTGTACCCAGGGGTACTCTGGGTTATAGTCGACAACATGAACTGCAATCCTCATGACACTATTGAACAGCATGCCATTGAGCTGGTGTCAAGTCTTGGGAAAGAACATCTTTTTGTTGCGAACTGTCCCAGTGATATTGATTCGAACAGATATTCAGGCACTGTGATCACTTATGAAGAAGCCTTTGATCACAGTGATACAGGAGTCGGCCTCTGCCTATTGCTCCCCAAAGCTTATGTCCTTCAGAAATTCATAGACATATGCCTTAACAAGGATATCTCTGTTCATTTTGTCTTCACTTGTTCAAGCAGTACCAGCGAATTTGAAGCTTCTGCATGGCTATACAACCTTCTCAATGATAAGGTTCAGCATGTCGGCTTTATGCAAAATCTTGGAGTTACCTTTTGCTCCGCAAATAACCAAGAGAAATATCTCATTGCATGCCAGGTTGAACCGTATGCTGAACACTGCCATGTTTCTTGGTCTCGACCCTGCAGAACGCTGGAGTATGTTTTTCCCAGAACTGTTGTTGAACGACACCAGACGATCAGTGAACTTCAGAGCCTTTCTGCAGTTAACTATATTGACTTCAGAAGACCCAATGGATGCCATCGCATATCAGATAAGATTGATGTTACCTCACTCACTGTCCAAATTGCCAATGAGTGCCTGGCAGACATCGAGCTTGTTGAGAAGGTCCTTCAGCCAACTGTTGATGCCGCTTGGTCGCATGGACTTGCAGAGTGTCAGGTTAAGCATTTCTTTCCATGGAATGACTTAGAATTCCAAAAGCATTTTCCACATGGAATTACTATGTCAGTATTGGACTTGAAGGCTTTTCCGAACACCGTGCTTAACGAGATACTTGTCCAACTAGCCAACCTTAAAGTGAGGTACCATTTCATGAATTACAGAAGACTTGCCATCTTTGGATCGCCGTCACTGGTCATTAATCTTCATTTAGCCCTTCTTCCATTTGACGTTCATTTACCGATTGGGCCTAAGCAGGGTGCTTTCACTGTCCACATGCTGCGATCAGAACCGCATTGCACACAGACCGCCCATGATTATAATCATTTTCAAGTCAAATTTGGAAAGATTGGTTCCTTTCAGTACGCACCTGCACAAATTCTATGGGCTGAAATTCCCTCATCAATATGTACGGAGGATCAACTCGACCAATCAAACCAATCACCTCTTGTACAATTACTAAGACGAAAGGTGGGGGCTGTTAATTTCTCCATTCGTTGGTGCCAGGTTGACAGGTCACAGCAAAAGTGTCTCTGTTTTGACATCGAGATTAAACATGAAGACTCTCTCCCTCTCTCACTGGATTGTGACCCTGGCCAAGTTGTCATTCAGCACCAGTGCCCCTCTGCAGAAGATTTTCGTGCTGATGTCTCCCTTACTGAAGTCGAAACCAGACGGGATCACTGGAATAAAGTCATTGCTCAACAAATGATCCCTAAAGAAGGCAGAATCAGTCATCTTTCTTTTGAACCAAACAAGAAACAGTCAGCCAAAAGATACTATGATTTGCGTACCGCTGTCATTGACTCTATGCAGGACTTCACCAATATTATTGCCATTGCGTCCCAACCGCCTGCGTGGTTTTTCTCGCCTAAAGAGTTGCATATGCCCTTGATGGAATGCTTACAAAAAATTAACTTTTGTGACAACTCTTTCATCCAGGAATCCTTTGTGACAAATCCTGACACTGTTAAGATTAATCTACTTCATCATGAATTTATCAAGCATAGGGACCACCAGAAGTGGCTCTTTTATCATATCGTACTTGGTCCAGAACAGTGTTTCCACTTGAAATCCGTCCATCTCGAGCGTGATGTATGGAAGGTACGATACTATGATGAATTGATCATACGTACTTTTGAACCCTCCTCAATTTTTGTCACACTCCCACCTGGAATTTCAATATCGCAGGTCGTCGATAAAACGCAATGTTGTCACCTTCGAGAAGCATATGCCTGCATCGTACCATCACAAAGAACCTCTGATGTTGGCACTACCCATGCTGGATTGAAGGAGCAATATACTACTGCCACACCGACTGCTCATTTTCCAAACGGCCATGGAATGAACAACACTAAGTATGTGCCCTCCCACGGACACTCGAGTCCAACACCAACAGGGAACAGACCAACTTATCGCCCACCCTATAAACCCAGGCCGTGTAGAGGATCTCCCAACACACCTCCTGAGGGCGATATTGAAATGCAGCCTGCACCAACCAATAACAGCAAACACCCAGAACCCCCGAAAACGCACCTTCAGGCAAGCATCGGCGAACACTGTGAAGATGTGGCCATGGAATGTGTTGCAACAGCCCTTGATCCGGTTGACGACAACACTCATAGTTCGGACAAAGAATCACACCGACATGATAATACCCCCCATGGTCATAACCCCCTCGCCTCTGACAATAACCTTGCCATGGCCAACCTCGATCAGAATCACCCTCACGAACCAGGACAACATGGCCAGGATAGCAATATGAACAACCTTAGTTCCCCCAAGGTGAAACACTTGAACCGTAATACAGGTACGCCCACTGATCACGAAGATGTCGCCAACGTGGGGTACTCACGGTTGTGTGACACTCCCCAATCTACTGCCCAGGCTCATTGTGTCTCCAAAGCCACTGTACAACCCTTGCTACTGGACTACACCACTCAGCGAAAAGATGCTACCGACAGACCCACTCGTACCCACTCCATACCTCAGGCCACAGGACCACTCAACTCTCCTGCGTGTATCGCCAATGACTCAACGCCCGAACAACAAGACCATTTTGACAATCTTACCTCAAAAGTTGGCCTACCAACACAAAAGAGTCGGCAGACCAGCAAGCAGACGAGCCGCAGCAAAGCTGAACACAGGAGTGTACCTAATCAGCCACCTGAAACTGTCCTAGGCCTCTTAGCACAAAAGGCCGCCTATCAGCCACTGGATGACAGTGCTAACACTCATGCTCCTGGCGATGATGTAATCTTTGTCAAAGCCTCACACAGCCCTATTGACAATATTCTATGTGGCAGTACACAAAGCAGTAGTCTCCTTATTTCCAATAGAGAAATCATCACTGGATGGCCCAGCTCATTTTCCCATGCTGATTGCGACTACTTTACCAAGCTTGCAACGTGTTATCTCATTAAATTCCCAAGCTACATGTGCTATGCGGTTACTGCACTACGTGTCCTCACCTATGCACCTTGGGATGATAACATGTTTCATGGCCATATCAGAGAATTAGTCCTATGCGCTATCGGCAATGGATGGACATGGGCTGACCAGACTGCTACTGTGCAAGGAAGACGAGTAAGCATTGGAGAAGTTTGCGCTGCTTTTGCCAGCTACCTGAACGTGAATGCCTTCCCGCCTGGGCAAGTTTCTGACCTTGACACCGCTATTATTGCAGCCTGTGATGACTTGTTTCCAGACCATAGCGAACGCTTCTTTGCGCAATTTCATGTGAACTGCCTTTCATGTAGCGCATCGGGCAAAGTTTCAGCCGCTCTGTTTGATACAATGTTGAGTGTTAACCTAGAGAATGATACCATTGATCTTCCACAAATGATTGCAGATCGGACTCCGCGCCTTGCACTTGACAGAGAGGATGTTGGTTTTTCTCACGCCAGCGACTGTTACAATCAGGACCAACAAAATAATGAAGAAATTGAAGGTTATTTGATTTTTACCCTTAAAATTACAAGCCCCATTGAGCAACTGCCAATTGCCACCAAGGCTTTAAGTTTCCTTGGACAGCTCCTCAATGTTCCCACCCTGAGTGCCAATCCTGTTTCTCAATCTTTCCTAATCACTGGCATCATCATTGTTCAAGGAAAGTCGTCACACCATTTCCTTATCATTGAGCGGTGGAACGAAGGACAGGTTCTTGTCTATGACAACCTCCGAGGCCATGCATGGATCCCGGTCGAACAACTGAAAGCTACCTCCTTTGTTTGGGGTTTTGTCTTCCGTCGACATGATCATCAGCCTTATTCTTTCCAACCTCCACAGTACAAAGCCATTGCACCTGCCACACCTCAGTGTGCCAAGCAGTCTCACCGTCCCAAAAAACCAAAGTTAAAACCCAAAAATATCCTCGGCATCAGTGCCAAACGATATCAGGCCCCCAACCTTTCAAGAAAGAAATTGGGAAATAACAGTACTTCGGATAAATTAACTGAAGCATTGGATAGCAAGCCAATTGACCCCCCACCACCAAGTGAGAGCCCTCGTCCTGCCGATATCCCGAAACACACTCACCCGACACACAGTTCGGTGGATGATCAACACGGGGCACCCGTGGTTGGTTACCCACCCGGAACCGAACACACGTCTCTCCCTCTGCAAAATGAGCCGGCCGGCAATGATCATTGCAGCCACCATGGGGTACCCATGGTTGGAATTGGTCCGCCTTTTCCTCACGATGGTACACCCATTCCACATGCTGACCAGAACAACGACATTGCAGGTGGTACGTCAGAAAGCCACTGTGGGGCACCCACAGTTGGACTGACGGAAGCCCCTCAAAACGATAACGGTTCACTATCCCATGCAGACCTTGGCAGTAAAGAGCTTGTTGCTGTCCCTCACCCTCATGAAACTGAGGCTTTGACACTAGTCAGTAGTAACGCAAGTGCCCAGTGTCCATCACATGAGCATGCACCAGCGGAGGCTGTCCGGTCACGCCCCAATGATAGTTGCAACGAGGTAAACCCATCCTATAGCTATGCTGATAGTCTCCGCCCTCCAGTCAGTGGTGAAAGTGGTGCTTCCCATAGTTCCTTTGCGAAGGAGAAAGATGCATCCCCTCCCAAAAGAGCTAAGTATTCCCAAGTTCACCCATACGCTATCATTAGCCTATTTGACGGTGTAGGCTCAGCTATTCCGGCCATCACTAAAGCTATCGGATGTGCCCCGCGCATCATCATTGTTGCAGAATGTGACCCCATCCTTAGACAACTCGTTGGTGAACAATTTGCTCTTCGCACTGATGGTGAATGGACCCAATCCAGCAAGGACACTTACACGCTTTATGCTGACGATGTGCGGCAGCTTCTTCGCAACCAATGTCGAATACTTAAGGAAGCATTTGCATTAGCTGGGCCACAGTGCCGCTGGTTTGCAATTGCTGGCTCACCCTGCCAGGATCTTACCCCAGCCGGCCCCCTGAAAGGACTCCTCGAACTCACTGGCCATTGTAGCTCCCTTTTCTACTATGTCCACGTAATCCTGTGGCTAGTGCAAATGAACTATCCTCTGGAGCACATCCGCTTTCTGCTTGAGAATGCAGGTGCAATGCTTGATATCCATCGTAAAGCAATCCTACGTGCCCTTGGACTTAACCCTGATTCGTCTCCCGATAGCTTCCGCGTTGACCCCAAGAATACGCATGGCATAAGACGTAACAGATTTTACTTTCGCAACTACCAAGACTGTGTCAAAGTCTCCAAGACGGTTGTCCTAGAACTGAGTGACATAGAAGGGCCTTTAGTAGACTTTAATGGTCATCCGATTCCCTTTGGGCCACTCCTACGAGTCAGGTCAGTCCTGGGATACAACGTGTATCAACTATCTTGGACGGCATATCAACCAATTTCTCTTATATGGGACTACCTTTTCTGGGGGGATAAAGCTCAATTTCAACTCAAAGCCAATATGCATTCCAGTGATATAATCCCTGCCCTTGACTTTGAGAAATCTCTGCCGCCACATTATCTGCGTGCATGGAATCGATTCCTGCAGTCTCTCCGACAAAAAAATGTGAGCACCATCGACAGAGACCGGCTTGTCCGTGCTATCCTGCCAATATTCCATCATCCCCACATCAAAGCACCCATGAGAATCTTGCTCTGCGAGGAGGTCGAAAAACTAGCTGGATTACACAACCATTTTGACCGGGTACATGCTCATCGCTCGCTGCTCACTGAGTTTACAGTTAGAAACTATTGCGGCAATAGCTTTCATCCAGAGTATATTCAGGCAGCCGTAGGACACCCTGAGCGTCTACGCGACTGGCTTACTGAACCTGCTGAAACAGCAACCAAGCATGCATGGTCTGGAGTTGTTCACCCGAAACAAGCTCGCGCTCAATATCAAGCCCTGCGTGAACAAGTACAAACCCTGGCACGAGAACAACGTATCCGTGACTTCTCCTCCAAGCAAATTGGTCTTGACCCAATGCC